>BOPN01000944.1:353987-363987 GCA_017312705.2 Penaeus japonicus
TCATGTTCCAAAATACGAGTTGTTAGTAGCACGCTCTCAAAAGGACAATGCACTAGATTAGTTCTCAAACAAGCAAATCAGATACGCATTTCAGAGACATGCTCCATGCTTTTCATGTCATATTAAAAGTAAAATATCATGTTCATTATCATGAGTCAATTTTTTGTTGCGTTGCACACATTTCTTTGTAAGTAACATTAAGAAGGTAGGGAAATTTAACTCGCTCTCATTCATTTATTGGTTTTACAATCCATTGCATTGTAAAAAATATATTACTTTCATAACTATATAAATATATATGTATTTATATGTTTATCCACTTTTAAATATTAAATGAGATAGATAACAATGATTGCTCACCTACAAACATATCATGAAACATCATAAATAAAAGTGATAAATTATATATAATAAAGAGATAAATAAAATATAAATAATACTCCAATACATCTGGAATGATCATTACTCCATAATCTATTTACATATAGATTTTTCTCTCTATCATAACAATGACGCTTACTTCTTAATTACTCTATTCATTTACATTACTTGGCGGATTTTGACCAAGACGTGGCTGCTACGTTAACAGTGTCTGGTCGGTGTTAGTAGCAATAAGTACACTATGACACACATGCATCAATAAAAACAGCGATTGTTTTCCAGAAACAATCTGTAATTACATATATGTCAGTTCTATTGATACAGCAGCAATTCGAAAACACTACTGTACATATGAGAAATAGAAAGTAGGTTCACAACCTGTTGACTGCTGCTCAAACATTTACAGCAGAGTTTAAAAATTTACTAGCATCTTATGACTAGAAGCTTCAAGACAAAACAATTGAAATAAAACATGATTTCTGATGGCACAGGATAAAGGACAACTACCTTTCACTTAGCCTAAGTTAGCCTAAGATCTGTAAGTATGTGGATCCTTCATAAGTCTATTATCCTCACAACCAAAAAGACATTTTAGTCTCCTTTATTGGCTTTTAAATCTTTCCTAATATTGCTTTTAGTAACTTCTTTTTTCAGAATTTGAAAATAAGGAACTTCATGAACTTATTCCCTTCCGTAAAGTTTAATGCACAAAAGCATATGATTTAGTGTTAGACAACCTGAGGTGTTTACGAATGACACAAGATGAGGCAAGTGACTGCATCCTCAGGATAGTCTTCTCTAGACATCATACACTCGTCCAGCGTGGCCTGCAGTCTGGCCAACGGATGTTGTATATGTCCTCGCACTTTGACTAGACATGCTATTTTCAGTGTTCTCTCCATTAAAGGTCTTCACAGCACTTAGCGAGTCACTGCTTAAAACTTCCTTTCCTTCGCACTGAGAGTTCATAATCAACAAGGGGGTCCCACCACAGGACGACAACACGTCTGGGGTTATGGCACTTGGGGTATTTTGGCTGATAACATCCTTGGCACATGAGTCACCGGGACTGACATCTGGCATCATCACAGAGTCTGTTGAGGCTACTTGCTTAAAGAGAGGCTGAGAGGCATGGAGCTGCCAAGAGTCAGGCTGCGTAATGCTTGACATGGAGTTACTGGCGGTCATGGGGAAAGAGCAAGAAGAGTTTACAGGTAGGCCTATGCCGTTTTGATCCGCACATGCACTGGGCAATACAACCGGATAATGGGGATCTCCACGGTCAGCAAGGATGCTTTTAGTAGTCACACTGGGGATGCTTTTGGGATTATTGCTACTAGCAAATATCTGTGGAGGGAGGCTATGGTGCAACATGGCAGCACTCACATCATTGTCCAATCGAGAACGTAAGTCATCACATGTCCTCTTGCTGGTCACAAGTGCTTCCTGAAGTGAGCTGATGGTCAGACGCTGCTCTCCAACCTGCAATATACATGTTTTACATTGATGTATACACTATAGATATTTTTTTCAAAATGTATTTCAAAATCTTCATAACTAAAAGCAACCTATCTCACACTTGGAAATGAAATAAATTAAAATCTTTGAAACAGGAAGAGTACAATTAAAGGCAATTATAGGACTAATTCCCCTATTCCTGTACAGAAATAAGAAGTATTAAATGAAGAAGTACCTCCTTCTTCCTCTTCTCAAGCTCTGTAGACATTTTGAGGACCTCTGACTGGAACCTCTCTACTGTCAGAGATTTATCATTCAGTTGCTGGGAGAGGGACGTGTTCTCTGCCTCCATTTTCTGAATCAGTTCGGTTTTCTTCTCCACCTATGAAAATAAATAAATAAAATGAATAAAGAAAGATTAAATAAATAAAACTGTTCAAGACTACTGTTTAATGTTTTAAGATTTCACGGTAATTAAAAACACAAATGAGACGGTGATCATCAGCGCTACCTAAAATTAAAGCAGTCTCCTCCAAATAACATACCTGTCTGCGAAGATGTTCCGCCTGGCCATGAGTTCTCCCAACTTCCAGCTGGAGACTCGTCAGCTGACCTGTAAGGTACTGCATTCTTTCTCCATTATGTCCACCTTCACGACGTACGGAATCCAACTTCTTTTCCAACTGTCGTAATGAAGTCAAAATCATTAGTAATTTCACCTTGCAGTGTACAATTTTTACACATCATCTGTTCAGAAATTCTATTTCACAGGGCACATAACATTGGCTAAAGCAATGGCAGACTCCTCCCTTCCTTAAGCTGTCTTGTCGGGTTACCTTGGAGAGTGTCTCATCCTTTAGGTGGAGTTCCTGACGTGATGATGCCAGGTGACTCTGAAGCTCACGTAGAAGGACACTCTTCTCTGCCAACTGTACGCACACACGAGGACACGTGGGTCAAGGAGGGAGACAGAATAGCAGTTGGGAGCAAGCAATATGAGGAAGCAAGACATGGAATAAAGCACACTGGAAATCTTTAGGAATGAACGTCAGTGTTTTCATATTGAGAATTACATCTATATTACATCTTGGTGGTGTACTTTCAAATAGAACATCTTCATTCAGTCTGTAACTTGGTTGATGACATTAAATCCAAATGATTCCTTATTCTTATTCCTCTCTCTCTTAAGTTCCAACCATTTTCCTACACGATATTAGTTAAAATTGTATCAAGTTCTTTTTCTGCCTTCTCAGCAACAGAATCTATCATCTCAAAAGCTTGACTTGTAATAGGCATTGGATTGCACAAAAATATATGTGAGGGGGAAGCACAGCATAAAAGGAATAATTCCAAACACAATCACTTATCTCAAAGGTAAAAGCCATTCAGAACAGAGGGAAGAATCTTTAAACCTATGAGCACACACACCTCATTCTCCAGCTTTGAAACTTGGGACGACTGCGAACAAAAGCCATTGACTGAAGGTCCCTCTCTTGTGCTCTTCTCCATGTGGTTCACCTCCTAAAAGAAAATGCATTTACATAATTAAGATCAATAGTATGCAATATTAGCACTTCTGGGAAACTATGGCTGGCTTACTTGACTTACGAGCCCAGTAAGCATAGTAAAATTTGAAAATCAGTATTTCAAATATCTAACAGTCAAATAATTATAATTTTATGATATACATAAGTAAAATCCATGACTTAATCTCTGAAGCCAGCCTAGGCATGCCTAGTCCAGAGGAGCGTAATTATACTTTAACTAAAACAGGAGGCAATGCAGCCAGAGGGGGCTCAGGGACCAGGGCTGAGTCTAGGTAGTGGAACCAGTCTTTACAGAACCAACAAAACATACATGCTAATATTCTAATATTTGGAAAATATCAATAATCTTAGGTGGATTGGTCATCAATCATAGAGTTTCAGTAAACTTTCTCTATGTAATTCACCCAAATTCTGAAAACCTGGTGCAAATCAGTGCATAATGTGAGCAGACATTGCATACAAAAATAAAATACAGGTAGGCTCACAAACTCAACAAAAGCATCATCAAATAGGTTAATTTGTGACTAAATACATATCCACTGTGTCTACTGGCAAATGGAGTCATCCATTTTGAAAGATAATTGTGCGAAATCAAAACTTAAATACATTCTCCTCCACAGTTAAAAATGACACTGTTACAAAACCTACCTCTGCTGTCTGTGTCTCAGCAGCTTTTATTTCCTTAACTGAAGTTTGTACAGCAGCTTCCAGCTGAATTATATCACTCTGGAAAGACATTTCCTTCTCAGGATGTCTTGCTAAAACTATTGAAAGTTAAAATAATTCCCCAAAGGATTTAACTAACAGTTCATGTACCACATTGCATCCCGGTAAAATAAAATTATGCAAGTAGAGCTGAAATACAGAAAATGAGTTTTATGCATGCAGTTCCTATGAGAGAGAAGGGAACAAGAGCACAGCTTCGGAATCTCCATTGGTTTACCTTTCCAACTTTAGCCAAGGGCCTCTCCTTACTATCTCGCACTTCCTTCCGCAGGTCTTTCACCACCTCAGTCTTGAGTTGGAGCTGCATCTTTGTTTCATGGTGCCTCTGCTCCTCCTCTTTCAGCTTGTCTCTAAGGGCCACCAGTTGGTCATGTCTCTCTGCCACTTCGGCTGTTAGTACTGTGCGGAGCTCCACTTGGTTCTACATTAGTGGAGTGTCAAAGAGGGATGCAAAGTGTTATACAAAGGGCTAGCTTAACCAAACATTCTCTGGATAGGTATGGAAGATCAGGGATTGATTTCTAGAGTTAAGACTTAATCCAAATTTTAAAAAGGTGTTAATATTAGTCAAACTCAAAAGCAAAACAAAGATTGACTTATCCACAGTCTAAAATTTTCCCATTCTGTCTATGCTGGGTTCCATTGTATTTCCCAATGCACAGGTTAGATAGCTTAAGAAACACTTGTTGAAGTAAGGTACTGGAGTTCTGTTATTTCTGGTTATAATAATTCCTTTTGGTTTTGTTCTGTGGCACATTTATAATCATATGGCACATTATTCTGAACTGAAAAGGCAGTTCTGGATCACATCTGTCCTGTTTATGTGTTTGTTAATTACTGTCGTTTGGAGCAAATTTATGAGGATAAATATGAAGCTAAAGCACCTCAGTGCCATCAGAATGGGAAAAGGATAAGTCATTACCAAATATAGAAGACCACTAATTAATCTAACGGAAGTAGTTTACCTAATATTACAAACACTTGCTACTCCAAACCTGTTACAATATTACTCAAATTGGATCATAATTCTCATACCGTGGCATACTAATACATAACTTAGCACTTCAGTAACATCAAATATTTCTATTGACCTTATTTAAAATCAAGGCGTGTTATGAATACGCGCACACACAAATAAGCCGGAAAACTACATGGTGTCATACCCTACAAACAAAGCCTTTCACACGAGGCAGACTTGTAGGAATACTAAAATCAATGATGTTTACCCAAGTCAAAACAGCTTCCCAAATAACTCAAATGGTATATGTCTTAGCTAACCTGATGTGACCTGGCGAGCTGATCCTGAAGCATGGAAATGGTCGGGGCACAGAGGGCATGTGTGTCCTTCAGGGCAGTGTGTGTCTCTCGAAGCTGGGTGCACTCGTCCTCCAGCTCTGCTAGGCGCCCAGCTAATATATCTATGTTTTCACTCAACTGTGATTCCACCTGCAAAGTTCCCTAGAGTTAGATTCTTTACAAAGGTTTAGGTAAGATACAGTAGCAATACACAATTATCTAAAGATTCTTTTTTTTCAAATGTCTGAAGACCTTTGTAATATAGCCATTTCATACAGTGCATACAACAACATGAATACACCACATATTAATCTTACGTTGTTATCTCCAGTAATAACTGAATCGAGATCACATAGAGAGGTATATGAACCTCTAACCGAATCCTTTTTGGTTTGCTTTGACAACAACTGACGCACAACTTCCTCCTTTCGAGTAATCTGGAAAAAAAAAAAAAAATTGAGTAATATATAAATATCAAGACTTGGGTTCTAAGTGCCGATTGCAGACAGGAGCAACACATTGATGCCATGAGTATTTTTAGCAATATGCAAGGCAAGTGTGGTGCTACTTCAAGTTTGGCTCTTTTGCCAAGTGATATTAGGAGTGAGAAGGAACAGTATGTTTATAGCTGTAATTTTTCTTTTTTCTTTGCTACAATGAAGAAAATATTTGTCCAATTCCGTACCACTTCTTCCATAAATCTGTTGCATTGAGTGTAGCCTATAGTGTATTATGGAGACTAAAAGACTAAACTACAGGAATTATTTGCCATACCAGTACCCACTATAAGTCTCACATGACGAAACAAAAAAGAAGTGGAGATATTCAGTACTCTAATGTTTAAATGAGCAAGCGTGGGCAGAAAAAAATGGTTGTGGGCAAAACATTAGTCTTTCTCATTTCACCAAACCTGCTGAATGGCAGCCCTGTGTCAATTACATAGGCCCACTTGCAATGGATTAATAGCCCTACATGACCTTACCTGTTAAGCCAGTGCCTTAAATTTACATTTTTGCTTCTATTATTATTACTATTATATACATTATCATAATAATAGCTATCATTATTATTCATTTCATTATAGGTTAATAATGCATGTTCATCATAATCTTTTATCTGCCAAAATGAGCACCTGACCATCAAATTCGCTTTTTTTTTTATTTTGCTTAAAGTAATCAAAATTATATGTAACATCTCAGATCAGATAGCAATAAAAGATTTTTAAGTTGCAGCTTCTGAAAACTAAAAAGAACTTATACTGCATTACAGATATAACTAATCTGCAACATAGTGAAACCTCAAATGCACATACATATGCCACTGGCAATCCATGGGTTAAGCATATCTTTTCACTTCTTTAACATGCAACATTCAACTGTGAGTGTAACAATCCATCAGCCTATCTAACATAACATAATTTGCATAACATGTAACAAATATTGACTAACCTCAACAGTTTCATGCCTACTTCGGTGACGAACTTCCTGCAAAGTGTGGTTGACGCTGTTTACTTCAGCTTGGGACAAAGCAAGTTCGTGGTGGAGTTCTGTCAGTTGCATCTGTTTCAAAAGTATAATAATTAATGCAACCATAATGTCATTCAATGAAAAAGGAAAGACAGATGGATAGAAAGGTAGAAAAGATTAAAATATCTCATTGTATTTAATTTTTTTTGTCTTTTTTATTTCCACAACCAAGAAACAGTCATAAACTACAGCATAAAAATACAGATACAGAATAATTCATTATTACAAAAAGAATGAATGCCTTAAATTATCATGACCAAGAAACAGTCACAAAATACAGCACAAAAATACAGCCTGTAATCAATAACTTAAGGAATATTCTCAGCCCTTCATCAATTGACAAAATCAACAACATTGAAAAGTTCTCCAAAACCTCTTTTTACAACACTAAATAAACCTTGAGGAGCACTTGAGGTAACGAACCTGTAAATCTGCTATTTGTTTATCTCTCTCAAGAAGCTGTTGGTTGGTGTCATCTTGGGCAGACTGCAAGCTCCGCAGGTCAGATCTCAACTTCATTATTACCATTTCTTTCTCAGACCCTCGGCCTCCGTACATGCTGCTGTCTCCATCCTACAGTGGAGGAAAGTAACAAAACTGATTATTTGGAGCAATAGGAGAATACTATAAGAGTATTGTATTCTAACCAAAGAGACAATCAGGTTATTTCACTGCTAAATAAACCCTAACAATCTTATAAGGTTAGCTTGTAGTACATAGGATAATGATCTGTTTTACGCCAAGGGCTCCTGGGTCTAAGGCATTACACCTTCAGGAGTATTTGTTTACCTGGAGGTTTGATAGCGAACTTCTCAAGGAGGAGCTGTCCTTCCTGAGGTGATCTTCCAGCATATGTTGTATGTAGTCATGCTGGCTCTCTTTCAGTGACTGGGATGACCTCCTGATCAATAAAAATGATGAAGTTGTTAAGAAGAAATCCTTTTCTTCACGCTACAATTCAACAGATAAATCAAATATATAAAACTAGTGAGAGCTAGATCAAAGGAAAAGTTGCATTATGATGTGAATATTTTGGAAGATAGGCCATCCATAACCAGTCAGCAATTAACAGTTAATAACCTGGATGAAGATAAGACAGGTCCAAACACTTGCTCTGGTGTGACGCATGAGAAAGTCAGGTTGTCTGCTTCCCACTGACCTGTGAGTCTTGCACGTGTTATCACCTGGAAGACAGAAAAGTGGCTTACTATACAGAGTACTTACTTCTCTTTCATCCTTTATTTATTTATTTTTTTTTTCTTTTTAATATCATTTCTTCATCTCTGTTCTTCTGTGGGTTTTACATGAAACATTTGAGCCATTTTCCAGAAGAAAACTTACCAGATTCAATGCTAAATGTAAATATTTTTAAAAAACACCAAAAAGGTTTTATATAATTCCAAGATTATGACTGTACATTATTTGGCTTTTTAAGATCATCAGAATATCATGATGCATCAACTGACATTTTTTTTTCCATAAAATATTAGCTGCTCAAAAAATCAAATATCATGATGCATAAGAGTGAAGGTAAGCTCATAAACTATTTATTCAATAAAGAATGGCAGATGAGTATAATCAGAAACCTGAAGTATATACACTATCCTGATTAAACAAGAGGTCAAATCAGTGAGTAAAATCCTTCAGTCAAAAATGAATGTGTATGTAAAGTACCAAAAAAGGCAGTACCAACAGAACTAATTATAGAACTCAAATCATACACACACCTGTACAAGATTATTGAGGTCATTCTGTAGATTATTATTCTCCTCCTTCAGGCTTAAAGTTTTCCTCTCAAGCCCCACCACCTTTTCCCCAAGTTCATGTGCTTCTTTCTCTAATCCCATCTTGTCTGTCACCAATGATGACACCTGAAAAAAATATATATATAAGTGTGTGTGGTATGATATAGGAAATATAGAAAACAGGTAAAAACTTAATGACATCTTATGACCAAAGGAGTAAGATGTGTGTTTGCTTGTTATACATAGAATATGTTATATCATATACATAATATGTGATATCATTTGTTATATAATATAGGAGACTTATAGCATACATGTAAAATCTTTTTGTCATTTCATAACCAAAGGATTAAAAGGAGTGTTTGCTGGCTTTCATTGGTCCCTTCGTTCACTTTCAGGATTATGTGAAAAGTTACTGATGAATTATGATTTAAAATTTATGGGTGAGTTGGCCATGGACTAGGAACCAATTGTATTTAGAATTAAGATTTTGGGGGTCCTGGCAGTTACTAATGAATTATGATTAAAATTTGTGGGTGAGTTGGCCATGGACTAGGAACCAATCGTATTTAGAATTAAGATTTTGGGGGAGCTGGCAGTTTTGTACTCCCACAATGATGAAACAGGCAGTATCAAGGTGTGCAAAACTTACACTTGGGAAGTGGGTGGTCATATCCATATATATGTCATTGCCTTCAACATTAATTTGGACATTACTAGTTTTAATAATCTTGATGTTTATGATTAACAGCAATTATCATTCCATATGTGCTAGTAAGAGTCTCTTCCTTCTTTTCAACATGTGGGTGGGTGGGTGGACGGACGGATGGATAAAATGCTAAAATCCTTGATACTCTTTCCTGCGTTCCTCTGTTTCCTTGATCCATCATTTTCTTCATACATTCCTGAATTACCGTTATTCATCTTTTCATAAATACTTCAATAAAACTGAATACAACCATCAGCATAAAACTATAACATAAACCCAACCCTCAGAAGACCTACATCAACCCACCCATCAAACCGGCCTACCCTACCCACTTGACCCACCCAACCTCTCCTACTTCCCCCTCCCCCCACGACCCCCTCCCTCCCTCCCCCACTCACTCCTCACCTGAATCTGATGATCCCTAAGGGATAGGCACGAATCCCGAGTAGTGGTGGCCATCTTCGTGAGCCGGTCTTCCAAAAGGGCCACTCGCTCGCCTGCCTCCCTCTCCAGCTCCTCCACCGTGGCCACAAGCACCGCGTTCTGTTCGCCCAGGTCGCGTACCCAGGCTTCCAGCACGCACACCTTGTTCTGGAAAGGGGCAAAAAGTGA
>BOPN01000945.1:22500-25000 GCA_017312705.2 Penaeus japonicus
ACGACAAGAATGATGACAGCTATAAGTATAATGATGATAATAATGATAATAAAAAAATATTAATAACAACAATAATGAAATAGCAGCAGTAATAGTAGTAGTAATGATAATGATAATCATGATCATAGTAATAAGAACAATAACATACAGATAAAGATAATAATGACGATAATAAGGACAATCATAATGATAATAATAATGATAATAATGATAATGATAATCACATTATTAATGATAATAATGATTATGACGAAAAGGGTGATATTTACTATTAATACTAGTGTAAGCATTATTGCTATTGTTATAGTTATTACTCTGATCATTATCATAATTTGTTATTATCATTATAATAGTATCATTACTACCATTATCATTAGAAGTAGTAGTATCATCATCATTATTATTAATATCATCATTCTATCATCATTATTGTCATTACCATTATCATTATCGAGTGTTAGTATTAGTATTATCACCTGTATTATCATTATCATAATTATCAATTTCATAATAATTATTACCATCATAGTAATAATCATCGGTTCACTATAGCTGTTGTTATCATTGTTATTATTACTATTATTATCATTGTTATCAGCATCATTAAAATAATCATTATCATTATTGTTATCACTATTATTATCATTGCTATCAGTATGATTATTTTTATACATTACTTGATTATTTTAATGATAAAAGTGATTAACATTATTTTTATCATTATCATAATTACTATTAATATCATCATTATCATTAGTACCATTATAGTCGTTATTGCCATCAGTATCTTCATTACCACTAATATGATTATCATTACATTTGTTATTATTAATACAATTGTCCTCACCATCATTGATATATTCATTATTATCATCATCATCAGAACTAGTTGTTATTGTTGTGGCAGTAGCATTTTTATAACAAAAGATATCCCAAATTGTTATTAATGCATTCTCATACCTGACTTCCATAAACATGGCCTGTAATAACCAGCACATCCTGGCTCTTATCCTTTTCAAATCTTTCCACAGTTACCAAGTTGAATGCAATCATTTATCATTCACACAGATGTTGATCATGCTTGCCCTTAATGTTCTCTTTAAAACCCGATGATAAATATCACAAGAAGAAACTATTGCTATTTCGTCACAAGTAGATATTAATCGTAATTCATGGAGGTAAATATTAATTAGTTTAGCAGTGGTTTTGGAATTAACATAGACATTGGTAGTATGAGAAGTTATTTTCTAGTTAGATAATTGGAGTTATGTAGAGAGACTGATGATAAGGCTGTTTTTGGGTTCCCTTCGTTGGTTTTGCGATTATTGTTTTGTTTTTGGGTTTGTTTGTTTTTTTGTTTGTTTTTTTCATTTTATTGTTATTAATCCATTGGATGGTTATTATTATGGTGATTATACTGTTGGTGATGTTGTCATCATGGTCATCCTCATTATCATCATGGCTGTTAAAACTTCATCGTTGTGATTTTTGCCATTATTTTCATCATTATCAGTATCATGATTATGAGTATCGTGATTTCTGCCATCATCATCATTATTATTTGCTTCATCACAATGACATCCTTACGTCCCCATCCTCGCCTGACTCCTCCCTGACACCTCCCCGCCCCAGCCCCGGCCCCCCGCCGCCCACGGCCGCCCGCAGCAGCAGCGCCCTGGCTGACCTCCCGCCGCCGAGCGCCGAGGACCCGTTAAAATCTGCCGCATTTGTTTACTAACTCGTACGTGAAGGTCATAATCCCCGTGCACTTAGCGCTTGTATCAGGAGCCTCGCAGGACCATAACTTCTGAGCTATTGTGTGTAATGATACGGCAGGACCGTATCGCGGGCCGGTCAACGTACACTACGCGGACGCATCTTGATCAGGTGCTCAGCTGCCATGCACGGGAGGGTGGCAGCAGTCCCACTCACGGGGACGCGGGCGCGGGGACGCGGGCGCGGGGACGCGGAGGCTCCTCGGGGACTAATTCTGCCTAATGTTTATTGATACTAATCGGGCCGCTAGTCTAGGCGTGATCTCTACGATACGAATGTCAAGTAGGATGATGTTTGGAGCCACAAGAGGATTTCTGAAGCAGAAATAGAAACAGCCTGAATCAACGACCACACCCACACTCTCGTATACACACACACATACATACACAAATACACACACGCATACATTTATGTGTGTGTGTATTTGTGTGTGCGTGTGTGTGTATATATATATATATATATATATATATATATATATATATATATATATATATATATATATATATATATATATATATATATATATATATATATATATATATATATATATATATATATATATATATATATATATACTTACATGTATGGGGGGTCATAGTCGTATTTGTTTTCAAAATTGATTCAGATACTGTTACATTCAGAAGATAATAATGAAATGACTAATTTGTCTCAGTTAACGACCGCCACTAACCTGCAACTTCTCGTAAAACCTCCGTGTTTCCTT
>BOPN01000945.1:30000-35000 GCA_017312705.2 Penaeus japonicus
CTGTTCATCCAGTACTTGAAGCAACACGCACACTCTCCCTCACTTCTCTCTTACAACCGCCCCCCCCCCCCTACACACACACTGTCCTCTTACCACAACCTTCCGTCGCCTCCGCTTAGTCAACATCAGTTCCCCGCGTCACCTTTTTCCACTCCACCTCCACTCCACCTCCACTCCACCTCCACTCCACCTCCACTCCACCTACACCTCCACGCCTCCACTACAGCACCTTCTGGCGTCACAACATCAAAAATACCACAGTAATTGCACTCGTCGGCGGCGGCCTCTCTGTGTTGCTCGCGGCGCCCGGAGGAGTGCGAGAGGCCAGGAAGACGAGGACCTGGCGCGGGCGGCACGTCGGTCGGCGTTGGGGGGTACGTCTCCGGCCCCCTCCCCCTCCCCCGCGTACCCAGCGCCTCTCGCTTCCAAGGGGAATCTCCTCCGAGTTTCTCCTCCCCTTTGCCTCTCCCCCACTCGCTCCCCGGCGCCCTCGCTCCCCGGCGCCCTCGCTCCCTCGTCCTCCCTGCGGCAGGAGAGGCCTCGGAGGACCTCGTACTCACTCGCCCACCAGCACAAGCCTCGCACTACGTTCGGGGTGTTCCCGGGACCCGGCGGAAAGTGCTGGGGCGACGCCAGTGGGGGCGGTGGAGGGCTCTCGGGCCTGAGGGGGGTGGGCAGGGGGGTGGGGGAAATGATATGTTTTCATACTGTACCTCGGGTGGGGAGGGGGTGGGGGGAGATGGAGCGGGTGGGTAGGACGCGATGGGTCGGGGGGATATCATTTATCGAGGAGGAGAGGAAGGTGGGCTTGGGGTGGGTAGGATGGAGGAAGGAGATGGGAGGAGGAGGAGGAGGAGGAGGAGGAGGAGGTTTGGAGGGGCAGGGAGGGAAGGAGGGCAGGCGAGGAGAGAGGGGGGAATACAAGGGTATAATTTCAGTGACGGGCCAGCCAGCTTGTCAGGGTCCCGGACCGGCAACTCTGTAATTTCGGGCTCTGTTATCCTTTCCCTAATCGCCATCTTCGGTGCTCTCCGATGGACATTCCATATTCGTTCGCCGCGCAGCCATAATGTGAGCCGGTGTTAATGATCAATGGAAGAAGACTCCTACATCATCCGTCCTGAGGTTACCACACCTCCCTCCACTCCCTTCGCACCCCCCCCCCCTCCCCCGCTTCCCTCCACCTCCACCCGTACCCAAGACTACGACCTCCGAGACGACCAGGCATTGAGGTCTCCTGCGGATCGAGCGTGTGCCGGGTGTCATCCGCGCACTCGGCCGCCTGACCGCGCACGACTCCCGGACGGGGTCGTTGGCCCACTGTCCTCTGATCTACATTCCTGGAAGCTACGTCCTCGCGTCCTGCACACGAGAAACGGACGTGCTTGCATCTAGCCTTTGCGCTAACCTTGGGGGAGCTCAGCTCGGGCCGTGAGCCACGCTGCCCTCACGGCCTCCTCGCCGGCGAGTCTCGATCCGTGTCCTTGAAGGAGGCCGCAGCTCTCCGACGTCTGCATGCAAGCTGTGCACTGCAAAGAGAATCCGAGTTTAGGAGAAAGAAAAAAGAAATAAATCGAACCCGACCTTCGAATATGTGCTGACTCAGCCGTCCATTTCATCTTCCTTCCAAATTATACGAAAGACGACCTCATAACGACTACCATCCCAGCTGCTGGACGACCTCCCAACGACCAGGATGTCCCGTGCGGATGAATCGAATTACGCCCTCCAGGATAAGGGGTCTTTGCATCCACCGCCACAGCCATTAGCGCCCATTAAGGAGCGAGGGAGAAAGGAAGGGAAAGAAGGGATATAGGGCAGAAGGCGAGACGCAGTAAAGGAGGAAAAGCGTATAAGGCCATAAAGATGATTTTTCTTTTATTCCATTATTTGTATTTTTATTCATGAAAGTTCGCAAATAGAATAGAGGTTGGAGATGATAAAGAGCGGTGAAGAAAAATAAGGAATAACTCATCGGGTGCGTTTTTTTGTTGAATCTTCTTAATATTTATGCACGGTGATGCAATACAAAATAGCCGAATAAGAAGCCAAATAACGGTAGACGCAAGTAGATGTAGAACTCTTTAGTAGAAACCATTATCAGAGAAAGAAAATTCGATTCACATTTTTTGTAACTGCGTTCGAACTATTTTCCGGGTATGTTGAGTCACGATCTAATCGCATTTCAACACGACGCGGGAACTCGTGAAGTCCTTCTGTCTACTTTGTTTTCTTTGTTTTGAATTATGTGTTGATTAAAACGCCGCTCATCAGACTCAGTGGGACATTGCCATAAGAAGACCACGCCTCTGATGCAGGAAATATTTTTTCCTGGTTTCTCTGTCATGAAGATGTCTCGAGTTTATTTTCATTCTGGTGCTTTGCTGAGTCAGCGCAAAGGTGTTTAGGTTCTCGCTTGGACCATGTGCCCGTCCCTCTCTCCCTCTGTGTTTCCATATTCTTTCTTTGTTTCATCTTTCACCTCTCCTCTCGTCTTCCTCTCCTCTCGTCTTCCTCTTACTTGCGGTCCGTTCCATCTCACCTATCACCTTAATATTCATAATGATCTTCACTTTCTATATTCTTCTTAAAACTCGTTTTTTTCTTCTTTTTTATATTTCTATATGCCGTCTCCACTCTATTCGTCCTCGGTACAACAATAATGGTCATCGAAACACGGCCTTCAATATATCGACATTCATCAGTCACGTGAATGATTTATCGCTGCCTTTATATAACGTCGCTGACACACACTATGTCATTACTGCCCGTGTGCCTTTGACTTATTATACCTGTGACAAGGTGTTAACTGCTTTCGAAATAATTCCGAAAGCAAATAGGGCAGCCACCATAGAAGACAGACGAGGTCGCAGCCTGAGGAAACTACAGAGTGGCTTGGCTTTACGAGGCAGCGGGCGCACGCTTATCCATCACCCAGAAATGCACTGCCATGAAACCCAGTCATTAAACATGAATGAGAGTGAGTGTCAGTGAGTCTCCTCCTCCTTCCTCCCCCTCCCCCTCCCCCCTACCCCTCCATATGTACCAACCTCTCTGACCTTCTGAGATATCTGGCCGACTTGTTGTCCGATTTACAGGGAATTGGCAGTTTTGTGAGGTACTGATCTGCTTGCTTCTTTCCCTTGACATAGCCACTCCAGCTTCCACAAGCAATGCCTGGCTTTTGATAAGAGACGCCACCAGCATCATTAGAGCCAGTGCAAAGGCTAACATCTTTGAAGACATTTTAGAACGGCTTCGTTCAACGCCGTCTTGTGGAATAGAAGAGACGAAACTCCTCTGATGATGAATCAGACTATGCAAACCATGGGAGATGTTATAGTAGCATGTTGGATGATAAATAAAATGCGGTTAATAAGTGCGCCTCGCGTCAGTCCTGATGGATATGTCATATGAAGACATTAAGAAAAGTATCGGAATAATGACGATGATGATGATAACAATGGCAGTGATAACAACAACAGCATTGGTGATAATGATTATAATAATAATAAGAGTGATGATAATAATTATAATAATAGTGATAATAATAATGATAATGGTTATGATAATAATAATGATATTTATGACAATGATAATGAAAATAATAATAATAAGGATAAAGATAAAGTGATAATGAGGATAATATTAATAATAAGGATAATAACAATAATGAAAAGGATGACGATGAAAAAGTTAATAAACAGACAAGCATCCGCCATTCAAAATCTACAAAAATAAAAAAATGATGCGATGGTCCAGAAGGTTCTTCCAGACGATATGGCTAATCGTGGAATCCCGCGAGTTCATTCTCACATCTCGACTCTAAAGCCTTCTTGTCGAGGGGAATTCCCTGCGAGGCTGGACATCCTTCCCTCTTGGACACGCTGGAGAGTCACGAGAAGGAGGAGGAGTACGAAGGAGCGTTGGGAATTCAGAGGAAAGCGAGGCGGGGGAGAGGCAGGTAAGGGCGTTGAGTCACGTTCCTGTTTGGGGATTTGCGTTTGAGGGAAAAAGAAAGATTGCTGACAAAAGAGAAAGCGAGGAAGAGTGGAAAAGGGAGGAAAGAAAGAGAGATAGATAGGTAAAAAGCCGTGAGGGGAGGGAGACACAGGTTGTCATAGAAAGAGAGTGAGAGAAATCAAGAAAGAAAAATAGAAAAGAGAGACAGACAGACAAAGTATATCGACAAAATCTCGGAACAAGTGTATCAAAATACAGGGGGCTGAATGAAAGGGGAGTGGGGAGCGAGGGGCTAGGGGGGAAGGGATGGCTGGGGGGGTACCTTCCTGCTATAAATTTCAAATTCACGCGACTGGCGGCAGCGGACTGGAGTGCCAGTGTGATTTATCGTCTTGAGAGAAATATGAGCGTCTTGGCGTTGGGAGAAGGCGAGGCTGAGGGGGCTGGGTCGCGAGAGGAGGGCAGGGGGAAACTGGAGGAACTAAGGGAGGGAAAGAGATGGTGAGGACGAAGGAAGGAGGAGGAAAGGAGCAGGAAAGAAGATGGGAAGGAGAAGAAAGGGAGGGGGAGGAGCAGGAAAAAAATGGGCAGGGGAAGGAAAGGAGGAGGGAAGGGGGACCGAAGGAAGTGGGGAGGGGGCTAGAGGAGAAGAGAAGGAAAAGGAAAGAAGGACAGGAAGAAGGAGGAAGGAGGAGAGAACGAGAAGATAAGGAGAAGGAAAGAAAGAAGGAAAGAGAAACAAATGAAGAGAGAAAAGAGGAAAGAAAGAGGACGAAGGGGATAGGAAGAAATGTGCCACCTTCTTAAGTGCAATCGAAGGAGGACAGGTAATGGTCAGTGCGAATGGGACCTGAGGAAAAAGAAGGAAAAGAGAGGGAAGAGGGAAGGGTGGATGGGGTGGATATGATAAATGGACCGAAAGGTATATTCACCCGGAGAAAACTCGGGGCGTGAGAGCCGAAGGAGCGATTCAAAAACACACAATCACACACACACACATAGATGTATATTTGTATATATATATATATGTGTGTGTG
>BOPN01000945.1:52500-60000 GCA_017312705.2 Penaeus japonicus
TGTAGGCAATTTCTTTGTACATTGGACCCATAAAAAAATTTACATTGTCATTAAAGTCTGAAAGGATTGTCTTATTATTATTACTTTGTTTCTGTTCTTGTGGTACATTTAACGTTTCTTTTGCGTTACTGGTATCCATTGAATATAAAGATATAAATATAAATATATGTATACATATATATACATGTAAAATGGATTAATATATCTATTTCAATTGTTTGTCAAATATTACACATTTAATAGATTTGAATAATACAAATCTTTATTTATATATATGTATATATATATATATTTGTTTATATATATATATATATATATATATTCATATATATATTTATATATATATATATATATATATATATATATATAATTCTCTCTCTTTTACCTTTAGTATTAAGTTTACAAGAGAGTGTATGTATCAGTTATTAAGATACATCCAGAGCTTCGGTACTTATCCATGAAAATAATTGTGCCAAACACTAAAATGACATTCAAGATGAAAAGCGCGGTCAAAACAACAATCCTTTCGCTGCCGGTTGAGCCGAATGTGGTTTCACAGGCGTCGTGTCATGGCAGGAGCGACCACAGGTGGTACTCAGTCCTGGTGAAGGGCACAAGGGGGTGTTGTGACTCGAACTGGGTAGGAGGGATAAGTGGCGATTTAGCAGATGCGGTGTTTGCACGATGTTGATCTTGTTCAGCACAAAGAGACCACCATTACTATTCCGAAACTGCAGCGATTGAAGTGTCATATCTTGTGTATGTGAGTCTTAGGATATGCAATAAGTTTTACCCTTCTATGGACCCTGTTCAGCAAGTTAAGATGGGTTGGTGGACAGGCGGATAAGACGTATGGCGTGTGTCCCATCAGGCTACGCAACTATGCAGTGCCACTGTGACTGATGCGATGGAGGTGGCCCAGCTGTCCTCGCTACCGTGAGGCCGTTGTCACCATTCCAAGAGGTGTCGAGTCAGTCACATGCCACCCATAAGGATGATGTTTGGAGGCAAGGAGAACAAGTCGCGGTGACGGGGGACCAGGATTACCTGTGTCGTCGGGGGGGCTGGTGTCACCTGCCAACTCTTGCTCCGAGTCGTAATCATTTGTTGTGCCTGCTTCATGCGGATGATTGTTATTTGATGGCCGTTCCGGATGCACGTAATTGGTATTGTGTAATCATGTGTACATGTAAACGACTCTGGGATAAGATGGGGAATATCGTTGAAGGAAACATTCTACGGCAATAGTCCGTTAGAAGCATAGAAGCGTTTTCCTAAGGCACAGAGGTACTAAGAGGACGCTGGGTGGAGGAGTATCCATTTACTGACACAGAGAGTGTCCTGCCGTGGAGGTAGTCGGTGACCAAGTCGAGGAGGTCCCCACAGATGCCGGAACCCAGCTTCACCCAGCTTCCTTGGTAACCACACACGGTCAAATGCACCAACAATGTCAATAACTTATGCCTATGAGGATGCCTGGGCGAGGTGCAAGACGGAGACTAAATGTTATGCTCGAATTCTAAATTCTTTATAAGAGGTTCGCTGTTAAGCAACTGCGGTTTCAAAGATCCTGCCAATAGCTATAGGCCTCATTTTATCAGACGAGAGAGCTCTTACATATCTTGCTAAACGCCAGCTCACCTCTTAGTCCGCAATTTCTGGGTCTGGACTCATTACAGTGCTCATGTCCAGTTGCATGAGCCTCCTCCGGAATGCGACTACTCTGATACTAACGGTGGATAGTGCGGGTGTGATGCACGGCGGTGTGGGCGGTGGCATTGCGTCTGGGTTGTAGGACTTTCCTACAGCGTTCGATGGCTCTCTTTTGAGTGTTGCAAATTCTTGCTTGCCATCTTATATAGTTGTTTGTTGTGGCTGGCTGGATGTTGCTGACACCGACGCCAGGCCTTTCTTTTGCAGTCCGACGTGATTCTGCAGTGTTAACCAAACCATGGTTAGTCTCGTTGCTCTAGAGAGAGAGGGGAGAGAGAGAGAGAGAGAGAGAGAGAAGAAAGTTTAATCCTTTATATTTATATCTCATGCTTGCTGTCATTGTTATTTACATATGTATGCTTTCGCTGTTATTATATATATACATATATATAGAGAGAGAGATAGATAGATAGATAGATAGATAGATAGATAGATAGATAGATAGATAGATAGATAGATACATACATACATACATACATATTTATATATATATATATATATATATATATATATATATATATATATATATATATATATATATATATATATATACATATATATAGATAGATAGATACATACATACATGCATACTTATATATATATATATATATATATATATATATATATATATATATATGTGTGTGTGTGTGTGTGTGTGTGTGTGTGTGTGTGTGTGTGTGTGTGTGTGTGTGTGTGTATATATATATACATATATACATATATACATATATATTATTGTATTATATACAATGTACTCCATTATTTTATCTATTACATATATATATCTTACCACATTCACATTTCATACATATACGTACTCCTGTTTACTCCTCTCTGTCTGTCCCGTCAGACATACCAGTGTTGTTTGTCTTTCCCTTCGCAAGAGCTATGTACTGACGCAACAGTTCCCTCATCACATTCCAAATCTCACAAGTCACACACGTGATTCACACATATCTTCTGACAAATCTTACACTGTGGTAGAGGGTCGCTTCTCGGGGGCCAGAGGAGCAACACCTCGCTCCTCCTCCAAGGAGCAGCAAACGCTGTTCAAGGTTAAACAATAGAATCAAGAAAGCTGTTCCGGTCATGTTCTTCACAGCCTATGCCATGCCACCATTACTCTTGTAGAGGTCGCCATCCAGACCTTCTACAGAGAGAGGGGGGGGGGGAGAGACGGAGGAAGGCATAGAGAGAGGAAGGGAGAGGAAAAGTAAGAGGAAAAGAAAGAATGAGAGATTTAGAGACGAAACGAGAGAGAGAGAGAGAAAGAGGAAGAATGAAAAAGAGATAGAGAGATTAAAAAAGGGCAAGAAAGAAAAGAAAAAGAGAGAGAGAGAAATCGTGGGGGTAGAGAGGGAAAGGAGAGAGAGGGGGTGGGGATAAAGAGAGAGGAGAAAGAGATAG
The DNA here is from genome assembly GCA_017312705.2 of Penaeus japonicus. NCBI lineage: Eukaryota > Metazoa > Arthropoda > Malacostraca > Decapoda > Penaeidae > Penaeus > Penaeus japonicus. The sequence continues at coordinate 55,621 of BOPN01000945.1, forward strand.
GTGTGTGTGCAGAAGAAAAAGACCCCCCCGCCCTTGTATGTGATCCAGCCGATGGGGGGAGGGGGGGGGCGTGAAGTAACAACGCGATTACATGACAACGACAACCTTGCGGCCTGCAGGGAGGGGCGTCGGGGCAAGACAGTGCCGCTCCTGCCCGTGGTCAGGTATCCGGCCGGGCTTGGATGACCCGCTGTTTTGGAGGTCTTCTGCTTCCGGTCCTTGGGGAGGGAGGAAGGAGGAGGGAGGAGGAGGGGACGAGAAGAGGAGATGGGAGGAAGGGGAAGATAAAGAATAAATAAAAGGAGAAGGAATGGTGCAAGGAGGTAAAAAGGGGAAAGGCGGTTCTGGAGAAAAAAATATTATAAGAATTTTAGAATGAATGACCGGATGCCAAGAGGGGAGACTAAAAAGTGAGGAAGAGGCAGAGCGAGGGAGAAGAATGCAAAGGTGGATAAACGAGGAATAGGTGTAAGGTGATCAAAGAGGGGGAGCGAGTGAGGGGCGAGAGGCGACAGGAAGGGGTGAGGCTGGGGGAGGCGAAGGAAGAGGAGGCGGTGGTTAGGCCGGACAGGTGACAGGACCTCGTCATTAGTCGCTCGTTTGTCGCCGTCGCCTGCGGGAGCGTCCAAGGGAGGCGCCAGGGAGCGACGAGGACGTCCTCTGCAGAGCTTCCGTCCCCTTCGCCTCCCCTTCGGCGGCTGCGTCCTGAATTCTGTCCTTCGGTGTTTGCAGCTTTGGTGTTTACTCTGACTAATAGTGAGTGTCGTCCTGGAACTGCCCTGAAGAGGAGAGAGAGAATTTGCAGTCGCTTCGAGTCACTCTACGTGAGTTACTGATCCCTTTGAGTGGCGGCCTTTGGACTGGCGAGTCATCCTCAGCCACGATGGCCCGCGCCTCCGCCTGCCACGGTTTCCGGGGACGAGCGACCGCCGTCTTTCCCCGGGAGTGGCACCTTTGATTCCATGTGAGTTACTAAGGAAGGGCTTGCGAAAATTGCCTTTTCTCCTTTCCTTCCTTTTTTCTTTAATCAGATGAAACCAAAACCACAATAGCATACTTAGATCGGCAATAGCAAGTTAGTCTTCCTGTGCGGAGCGAGATGGCCTGATAATGCGTTTCAAAAGAATATCATTGAGGCCGAACAGAATGATTAGGTGAGACTCCATTCCGTTAGAGTTTTGACATCATCATCAGGAAGGAGCAAGTGGCGTTTATGTGATTAGTTTCCTCTATTTTATAAGCGACACGCATTATCATTTACATAATTTTCACCAAATTTTGTCTAATGTATGTCAGCTCAGTGTCGGTTTCCTGTATCGCCACAAGATGACGAGCTTCCTGTCATTAGCGCATCAGATCACTTTTCTATCGCGTTACACTTATATTCCTCTTTCTCTGCAACGCAGAACCCCCCCCCCCGTCCCTATCCCTTGCCCTTGACCCCTGGTGTGACTCTCATGCACTGCCAGTTTGGCCATGACCTTCCCGTGCATCCTTTGCATTGCCTCCGTAACTTTCCTCAAACCCGAGACCTGCGTGCGGAGACGCCGTCGACTTCTTCTCAATAGAAGAGAAGCAAAGAACAAATTGAGGAATCAGCACAGAATCTTAGCCTAGGATTCCAGACTCTGCCAAAGGGACCCCCCCCCCCACACACACACACACGTGAGTGCAGCCGCAGCGACGCCCGAGTCCTGTCGACGGCCGTCCTCGGGCGCCGCCGAGCGCCAGGGCGGCTCCCCCTCGCAGGGTCCAGTGAGCGCAGGACGTGTATCAGATAAGGCGAGGTGGGTACCTGCTTCTGGTCGTGAGGGAATGAGCTATTATGAGTAACTACAGGTATTTCCCCTCATAAAGCCATCAGCGGGTTTGTCTGGCAGGGATCGCTCGACCGGAGGTGTTTGAGAGGCTGGCGAGCAACCGACGACTGTTCCCTCAGTCAGTATCGCAAGATCGATGCTTCAGCGCGATGCGGATAATTACAAAACGAGAAAAAAGAAGCGCGAAGCGGGAAGGGTTCGCGGCAGAGTACGAGCCTCGCACCGCGGCCGACCCTTGAGTGCCCTCGTACAGCCGGGAAGGCTTCAATTTTCCCACTTTTCTCTGCGCGACCTCTATGTATGACTGTGATTACTCTTGCGAGAACAGAGGCGAATTCATTGTTATTCAAAACAAAATTGCACATTGTTGTGGTCGGCAACTTGTATCACAGCAAAACTTCCTCATCGAGTATTCATGCACGCAGGCGCGTACTAGAGTTATTCAGTAATAATTTCTTAGACTTAATTGTTAGCGCGTGATGACGTTACGTCGTTTGGAACAAAATATTTGCCGTTTTACTTACTTAATCAGTAGCAACTCGACCAACTTAGATTAAGACGAATACAGTTACTTCTGTAAGTAGTCAGATATCATGTGTTTTGAAAATCACTCACAACTGGTAACTGCATCGATATATTTAAAAACGATATAAATATTGACTTTCAATACAACTTACCTAATCTAGCCAAAGGTAAATAAAGATATGAGTGTTTTAATCTACTGTTCATTTCGCATCAGCATAATAGACACAAAGCAGCGAATAGCAATCGCAATGGGCTTGTACCATTGACTCGCTTGTCAGGAGACTGAGGCAATGAACAGCAGTGAGAAATACCTGGACTGTCAACTAATCAATCATTACAGAATAAAAAATCAAACGAACCGAGAAACATCCCGAAAATTCAGTCCGAAAAATAGTTTCAATGCTACGATAATGCACATTGTTAACGATGCAGTAAGCCATGTAAAATGTGCAGAGCCCACCGGACCAAGCAACAAACAAGTGAGTGAACTAAGCAACATCCAAACAGTCCAGCGACAGTCCGGCAAGGTCCAGCTTTAGGAAATGCTGAAGTGGGTTCCATCATGAAATTACCGGCCTCTTGGATCAGTATAATTTGGTCGACTTACGGGCATAAAAACGATTGTTGCGTAATGGCGAAGAAACCTTCCCTCCCCCCCACCAGCCCCCTATCCCCACTCACTCTATAAATTGTCTGTATCATAATTGGCTGCGCTCGTAATCTCCCTAATTTTTGTAAATTGTGCGTCCATAAACACTGTAAATGATGTATTAATCTCTCCGTGTGACGTGTCTCACTGCAATTTACTGTTTCATGTAAATATAAATATGTATTTGGAATTTTGCATTTTGAGGGAAATTCTTCTATTTTCTCGATGAGGGACAACTATAGGAGGCATGAGGGAAAAGGCTCGCAAGGGCTGCGCATCAAGACGGCGAAGTGTCCGCTGACAGCAATCATTCCATTACAAGAACTAGCGTGTTTTCGTCGCTCCTCACAACCCTCTCCTCTCCTGGAAGTCTGATAAATCTTCATCGAAAGACAAGGCACTTTTCAAAAATGGTCCTTTTTCTCTTTTGCTAAAGATGTTAACTGGAGGCTTTCGGTTTCGTATTGAACTTTAGGTCAGCAAGAGCCTATGTCTACAAAACCTGATTTTTTATCTAAAAAAACATCATGGTTCCTTTACTCGTATACTTTTGTATGTGCTCCGCTATCTGATTTCTTGGTGTTTCAGCTGTGGTTTTGGATTGAAAGTAGGCATTAAACAAGAGCTTTTGCTTTTTCGAAACATGATGATCAAACCGTTTCCTTCCTCTGAGGTGTGATAGAAGAGGAGAGTCAGAGAGAACGAAATGACCTGGTGACCTCGAGGAGACAAGAGCACCTCCCGACTCATCCCTCCATCACCATTAATCAGCTGCCACGGCCTTCCCTTCCCTCGTCACGCAGCACCATACCCTCGAGAGCCTGGAGAGAGAAGGACGAGGAGCCGCTCGACCCGCGAGAGTGTGTGGCTCAGAATGGAGATGGAGGAGGAGGAGATAAGAAGAATGGGAAGGCGAGGGAAAGCTGGGATGGGAAAGGGAGAAGGAGGAGCGCCAGGCCGGGGGCAGAGAGATCCCTCCTCTTACCCACTTATACCTGCAAAACGATCATGCCCCTCCCCTCCCCCTGCTCCTCCCCCGCCCACCTGTAATTAGGGTCGGCCTTGCCCCCACGGGAGGGAGAGGCAGGTTATATATGTTGCACACACCTGACTGCAATTGATCATAGGGTTTCCTTGATCACCACGCTGACCTGTCCGCCGAGATCACGTGTCCGTTGTTTATCGTGGGTTCCTTCGCGCGGATCTTGATGGATGCCGAGGACCCTTGAGGCTCCCTCGACGACGCCGCGGCTGCAGGGTAGGAACCTTACTCCTAACTCCGTCGCGAAGGAAGTGCCGCAAACTGGGCGTTAATCGAGGGCAGACGACCTCGGCTGGAAAGGGCAGTTAATGGAAGCAATATAAACATGTTTCATTGCGCGTTTG
>BOPN01000945.1:75000-77500 GCA_017312705.2 Penaeus japonicus
CAACCTGTCAAGAGAAAAGGCCTCCGATTGGCTGCCCGCTTAGCCAGGTGACCAACCAGGTATCCGCGCGCTGGCACCACAGCTTTAAAGGCCGGCGCTGATTGGTTCGCTCCCCGCAGGTAGACATGAAAACCTCTTTTAATTTATGAGCGGCACATTGGAACGTGATTGGTGGTAGATTCGATCGTAAATATTCATAAATATATCAATAGCGACACTCCATATAGCGTCTAGTGGTGCATAGAGTGACAGAGGTAGGTTTCTCATGTCACGAGGCGGCCGATGAAGGCAAAGGCCGCTGTGTTGGCCACACTAACGAACGCCGCTCGGGCCCGGCCGGGAAGTGTCTTCGCCCACTGGCCATCGCGTGCGTAAATAGCCTCACACCGACTGTAAACTGGAGTCTTAAATGCTCCTAATCTCTCATATGTCACCAGAGTGTATTACAAGAACTCCCCTTTGTTTACCTATTCATTACTTTTTATTAGTAAACTCGTTCCCATTTGTCAGAGTGTCAGCGATAACGAATGGCTCAAAGAACCCTCAAACGAGAAATAAGAACACAATAATTCGCCAAAATTAGAACTCTCGACGATGCGGGAAGATTATCAATCAAAGCCTCAGCATCAGCCGGACACCTCAAGCAGACGATGTACAGGGGAGGTTGTCATGACAACGGGATTCTTCCTGAAAAGACTTCATCAGGAGCTTTTACTGGGGATCGCATAGAGCGGGGACGCGGCTAGAGGAGTGATGGATGCTGCGAGGTCTGGTGGAGGGAAGCCGGGTGAATAAAGAGAGTAAGAGAACCAAACAAATAGTCTACAGCAAGAGACATAGGAGGGCGTTGAAAATTAGAATATATTTGAGCCACAGGAAGGGAAGAAAATCGAAAACTAAAAGTTAGACACGGAAGAGACGAAAGGAGAATGACGGGGAATGAGTAAGGGTTTGGGAAACAAATGCTTTTGATAAAAAGCCACAACAATGGCTGGAAGAGAGAGGAGAGAGAGAGAGATGACAATGGAGAAAAGTAGTGCAGGAGAAGTCAGAAAAGTAGGAAATGGAGAAAAAATATAGAGCCAACTCCAGCAGTTTAGAATAATTTTATTCTTTCTGTATGCCTCCCCTCCCCACCTGTCTTACTCTTTATCTCTCTCTTGCTCTCTCTCTCTCTCTCTCTCTCTCTCTCTCTCTCTCTCTCTCTCTCTCTCTCTCTCTCTCTCTCTCTCTCTCTCTAATTCTCTTACTCTTCCTGTATTTTCATACCCAAAGGGAAAGAGAGAGAGAGAGAGAGTATTCAATGAGAGAGGCAGTTGCGATCGGTTTGTTTCCGTCCGGGTTGTCCAAGAATGCTGCGAGATCACCGTATGACTTCAAGGTTATATAAGATGATGTCATTTCCATCTCAGAGAAGCCGGTCCCTCTGTGAGTGTGTGTGTGTGTGTGTGTGTTTCTGCATGATTTAGCGTTAGGATATACATATAATTTCACTATATTTTGCTTGCCATTATTATCGTTATAGTTACTGACATCATTTTAGTTATCTTTGCTGATATTGTCATATTCATTATTATTGTTATTTTTATAGGTATTATTGCTGTTTTAACAGATTACTATTTTCGTACCATTATTATTATCATTATTATCATTAGCGTTATTACTATTATTATTACTATCATTATCATTATCAATATAATTATAATTAACATAATCATCGTCATCATCTTTTTGTTAATGTCATTATAACCATCAATATTATTACTGATACTACCATTGGGATTATATTTATTACTGTTATAATCATTGTTTTTTCATCAGTATCATCATTATTGTTATTGTTTTTTATCATTATTAGCATTAGCATTAACACTATTGTTATTATTTTTATTATGGTTGATTATTGTTATCATCATCATAACATGCTATTATCATTATCATTGGTTGTAGAGGTAATATTTATTACTATCATAGATATCATAATCATATCATTATCATAGTTACTATTGTCATTATTGTTGTTATTGTTATCATTATTATCATTATCATTATTGTTGATGTTGCTTTGGTTCGCAGCCCTTCAATCTTTACTATCATTATCAGCATTATCATCATCATTGTCATTATCGTCATTATAATCATTATCATTAATTATTATTATCATCATCATTGCTGTTGTTATTATCATTATTGATATTCTTTATATTGTTATTCTTACTATTATCATTACTCTCATTATTATTGTTGCTATTGTTATAATTATCATTATTATAATCATTATCAATTTTGCTATTATTATTATAGTTATTATCATTATCGTTATTATTGTTTACTATTACTAACATATTATCAAGATTATTATCATTATTATCAATATCACTATCATTATCATTATTTTTATCATTATCATTATTATTATCATTATTATTTCTATCATTACTTTCATCATTAGCATTACTATCATTACCGTTATTGCTATCATAGATATAATTATTGCCAT
>BOPN01000945.1:97500-100000 GCA_017312705.2 Penaeus japonicus
AACATGCATACATACATACATATACATAGGTACATACATACAGACAGACAGACAGGCAAACATACTTACATAAGAATATACATGCATACCCACATGCATATATACAAATATACATACATGCATACATACACACATAAATGCATATACACACATATACATATATAATAGATAGAGACACACACAAACATGTAGATAGATATGAGTACGTGCATTTGTGTGTTTGAGTTTTTATGCTTGTATGCATGTTTATGATAGACACACACTGTCTTCTCCAGCTGCAAGAATCCCCCTCCTCCCCCTACCTCTTGCCCCCCCCCTCCCTCGCCAGGTGTCAAAGGTGAAGTGTCCCTCGAAGGTCACAACCCGGTGCTCACGTGGACGCCCCCCCCCCCTCCCCTCCCTCCCTCCCTCACCCTCGGCACATGTGTCTAGGCCATGTGAACACGAGTGCACATCACTGCGAGTGTGCAGGAATTGCAACTCATATTTCTCAAGGCGAAGAGTGCAAGCTGCCTCGGCCGTAAACTCGTTGTGTTTAAGGATTTCTGTGTTAAAAATAGTTGGGGCGAGAGGGAGGAGTGAGCGCGAAAGAGAGCAGATAAGAACAGAACAGAAGGAGAGATAGAGTGCGGAAAAGAGAGAAAGAGAGAGAATTGGGGGTAGGGAGAGAGAAGCGAAGAGAGAGAGAGAGAGAGAGAGAGAGAGAGAGAGAGAGAGAGAGAGAGAATAGAAATTACGTCCTTGCAGTATTATCAAACTTTTTTTTTTTTTCATTCCACGTACAAATAGAAAAGCCGGGTTGTTAAAAAGCTCTATTCTGATTGGCTGAGACGCAGACCGAAAGCTTCCAAATTAGAAGACAAAAAAAGGCTGAAAGAACAGCTTGGAAAACCGCAGTAAAAGGGCAACATGTCTATTAACAGTTTTTGGGCAGACTTTCTTATACAGAGGGTGATACTCTGCGCTAGGTTAGATTTATTACTTACGTTTCCGTTGCTGGCTTTCCGTTTTTGGGGTTGCTTTTTTCTCGAAAATTTATGCATTAGTGTGATTAACTGCATTTATATGTTTCCGTTCACGATATTATTGGCATTAATTTTGAAGATGATGACTTAATCAGCCAGATCAACTTATTTAGTCCACTCAGCAAAACGTGTTTGTTTTATTGCTGTCCTTGACATTCCTGAGAGGAATTTCACCATCACGTCGGCTGTCATTATCAGCATTCTTATCATTCTTATTATCCATATCATTACGATCAACCGTCATAAATTTCATTGTCATGATCACCATTACCATTGCTGTTATTGCCAATGCTATCATTATTTTTATAATTATCATTATAATTGTTGTTATCATTTTTATTACTATCAACATTATCAGTATTATTATCATTATTATCATTAGTATTATCATCATTATTATTATTACCATTATTGTTATCATAATTACTTTCATTATCCTTATTATTGGTATTATCATTATCATTATTATTATTAATATCATGATTATTATTACTGTTATTGTTATCAATATCATTATCATTACTATCATCAATACCATTTTCATTATCATTATCATCAATATCATCATCATTAGTAGTAGTAACAGTAGTTTCATCATTATTATTGTTATCATTATCATTACCGTAATTATTATTATTATCATTACCATTATCACCATTACCATTATTATCATTGTTATTATTATCATTACTGATATTCTTGTTATCATTGTATTTACTATCATCATCATTACTATCATCATCATTATTATAATCCTTATATCTATTATTACGATTGATATCATCATCATCATTATTGTAATTGTTGATATCATCATCTTCACAATTGTTATTATCACCAATCATATCAATATCGCAGTTGATAATGACAACACATGATAATACTGATTATAATCCTTTTATCATTTCGATTCCTATCTACATTTTCCCCAATATATTCACCATCATTATCCTTTAAACCAGTCAAAGGAAACAAAGAGCAGAACCTTCCTTTCAATCATGCAGAAGCGCCCTTGGAATTGACCCCCTCTTTGGATTGCTTCTTAATTCAAGGATTGAAGTAACGTTCAATGAGGGCATAAGAGCGAGAGAGAAAAAATCGTAAATTTTCCGTTAAGAATGAGATTCTATGTGATAAAGAAGAAGAAGAAAAAAAACACATAAAAAATTTCAGGGGATTAAGAAAAAAAGTAGTGATGGTAATAAATGTTCCGAAATAAATGTTCCGGAAGAAAGGGCGAAAAATGATCACAAACGTTCCGTGAAACAATGACACAGCAAAAAAAACAATTCCCTTTACCAACGATTGAGAGTAAAAGGCATGTTCCTGCAGTCCCTCTTTCCCCATATATATTTTCTTCTCGCCATATACAGATTGATAGAGTTACTGGTCACAATCACAAGCGATTTCTCTCTTTTTTTATAAGCTGGTTCCTCGATTACATAACCCTCCTTCTGTGACCTTTTACTCCTGAA
>BOPN01000945.1:117500-120000 GCA_017312705.2 Penaeus japonicus
TCCGCTTCCGTCTCCTTCACTGTTCCTGAGACATGAATTTGCGCCTAATGACGCGAAGTTTTTTTCTTTACGTTGATTGACCAGTTATGATCTTCATTATAACTTTTAATTATGTTACGCAGAATTTTTAATATAGTTTTGCTTGCAACAATGAACACTAGCGCCAAAGAAAGTAGGTAGGACAATATCTGTCTTTTTCTCCGAGTTTGCATATAAATCACGTGTGATGACTGTTGGAGTGTTGCATGTTATAAGAAAATAGATTTGGTTCTCTTTACGGATGTGACGCCTGCACCATCTGGGAACAATTATTTTTAACCCTTGTAACAGTTATTATTTGTAGAAGAAATCTGAATTTTGCCTCATTATGCTGACACATGCAATTTTATTCTAACATTTGTAGTAAAGTTACTGTTTGGTCTCATGTTGAAGAGGAAGTATTGTATTTGTTAATAACAGAAAAATGGCATACTCGAAAGTGAAATGGCGAAACGATGAGCTGAAGTTGGCCATTTAGGAAAAAAATATTTGTCACATAAAACAAGGTCAATGAAATTTTTTAGATATATAGTTTAGATTTTGCTTGAGTGTAGTAGTGAATGAAATTTAATATCTGCTCCTTCATTACATGGTAAAATGTAACAATAATGAATGACTTCCAGAGGTTTTAATGTGCATCAAGCACTGTTCGTTTTGCATATACGATTGTACCGAACATAATATTTGTTGTTGAAAGCTGGAGCTGATCCTTAAAAAGGAAGGATTTTTTGCCAAGATTACCAACATAAAATGAAAAACAAGAGGATCAATAGAAATATCTGTTATAGTGTTTATTATCTATAGCATCTGAAAAAAGGTTTTAAAATATCCAGTGTATAAGACTTTCCATAATGTGAAATAATGAAATACCTGCAGAGCTTGCATGTAAACTGTACTTCAAATAAAAAGAAGTCCATTTATCAACTCAAGTTTAAATTAGGGTAAACCATTGCATAAGTAAGTGTACCAACCGTCAGGAGCATTTCAGAGTACCATTAGATATCTGGAAAACTCACTTGGTTACATGTTACTTTTTTACAGGAAGGAAATAAAATTAACAATTTGAAAAGTCACATTCTCCAGGTTCCAATATTTTAATAGAGATAAGAATGCCTTAGGCATGACACAAAATACATCAACCATGTCGATATTACACACTTACAAAATTCCACTAAAAAAATATGTCTAAGTCTGCCCTGAGTAACACTTTAATTATAACATCAATCCCTTCCATAATATATAATGAAGAAAGACGCACACTGCACAAAATTAACACAAAACATTTTAAGTAATAATTCTTAAGAAGCCCTTGCCTGTTTGTAAATGTTTCCAATCTTATCTGTCCTAATCTACTGGAGATAATCTAGCCTTTTCATCTCCTCTTTCTGTGCATCAAGGTCTTGCTCCTGTTTGTATCATTTTCTCTTAACAAAACATTTGTAAAATCAAAGCATTATATTAAATTCACTGCATCACCATCATCATCACTTTCATTACTATTATCATAATCATTATCATTGTCATTATTATCATAATTATCATCTTCATTATTATCAATATGGGTAATATAATAATGAAAAAATATTAAAAAATAATAATGAATAATAATGATAATGACACTGACAATGACAATAAATAGTGACAGTAATAATAATAAGAATCAAAATCACATTATCACTATCATCATTATCATTATTATGATATTACTACTACTACTACTAATAATAATAATAACAATAAAAATATCAATAATAATGATAATAATAATAAAAATATCAGTAATAATAATAATAATAATAATAATAATAATAATAATAATAATAATAATAATAATAGTAATAATAATAATGACAATAATAATAACAATAAAAATGTCAATAATAATAATGATAATAAAAATGATAAAAATATAAATAATAATATTAATAATAATAACAACAATAATAATAACAATAAAAATATCAATAATAATAATGCTAATAAAAATATCAGTAATAGTGTTAATAAAAATAATAATGATAATAATAATAATAATAATAATAATAATAATAATAATAATAATAATAATAATAATAATAATAATAATAATAATAATAATAATAATAATAATAATAATAATAATAATAATAATAAAAGAAAAAAATAATAATAATGATAATGATGATAATAATAATAAAATAATAATAATAATAATAATATTAATAATAATAATAAAAATCATCATCATTATCATTGTATGGTTATCATTATCATTATTATCATCATCATCATTATTATCATTATCATAATCTTTATATCATTATTATTATCATCACTATTATTATCATATCCATAATGATGGTCATCAGTACCACCACCAATTCCTAATAATAATAATATTCATGATAATAATATTCATAATAATTACATTTATCATAACAATGATATTCATAATAATAACAAAATTTATATCATCATCATC
>BOPN01000945.1:125000-132500 GCA_017312705.2 Penaeus japonicus
GGTGTATATAATGTACTATTTAAAGGATACTGTTGTCCTCATACAAGTGTGTGAAATATAATCCTTATTCTATACTATGAAATCGATAAACATTGATGGATGAACCAACCAAATATATTCAAAGAATATTCACTGGCAGGCAGACTGAATGCATATAGCTTTCCATATTCTAAAATATTTTTCTATTCTTTAAATCAATCAGTCCAGCCCAGCCTGTTTGGATCATGCAGTATCATGTTTCTAATGAAAGATGGGAGTGGAATAAATGCTGTAAACAAATACAAAATCCTCCGATTATTACCCCATTGAAGCAGGCAGATGAAAAAGCTTACATAAGCACAGTGCAGCATCGTGCTGGGAGAGATTTAACACTTAGTCACTGTGTGCATTTGTTATCTACCCAGTGAGATCAGCATTACAGATACATAATCCAAGCGTGAATTGGTTAATGGTTATTTTTGTGTAAAATCTACACATACTCACATATAACCTAGCATGTGTTGTGTTGCCTGGTTCAGCTGCATTGGTGACTCCTTCTGCACGGTATAACTCCCTGTTGTGTTTCACAAGAGCTCCTTGTGGCCACAATACTGAATTTGACCAGGGATTATAAGGGGCATGACCTGACCGGCCTTCAACGCGTGCCCATCCTCCTAAGTGCATAGACGCCCGGTGAAGAATATCACAGTAACTGCAATTATTGATGTTTACATTAGGATACCAGTTTGGCTTTTCGAAGTAGAAAATTTACAAAAGTCAATCTTGATTTAATTAACACAATTTAATGTGATAAAAAAATAATAATTTTCTATTTCCTCTTCCTATTATGCAAATCTGGAATAATAATATAAACATGAAGGATGCAACTAATTTTTACAATTACAAGAGAAGCAAAATATTTTCCTTTCCAGTCAAAAAAAAGTATCAAGACAATAACAGGACTGAAATATCCAATTTCATCTGAGAAAGATGGTAGAATGCAGTAACACATTTAATAGAGAAATATAAATTTTACCTCCCTGACCGAGACTTGATCCCAGGTCATCAGAGTGACAATTCCTGCTTCTAACCAACAGACCACACGACTAAAAGAATTGTCTAACCTGATGCCTTACATCCATCATGGAAATTACCTATATACTCTTAGCAGAGCAGTGATAGTGAGGTTTTACAGACAATTCCCGTGGGCACTCGGCAGAAAAGAATTAGAAATTCAAGTCACAAATCAGGTTACTGAGGTTATATCCATGTGAGAAAGATGATAGAATGCAGTAACGCATTTAATAGAGAAATACAAATTTTACCTCCCTGACCGAGACTTGATCCCGGGTCGTCAGAGTGACAATCCTGGCTTCTAACCAATAGACCACATATACTCTTTAAACATATACTGCATATCATTTCTAAGATCACACATAATTGACCAAGGAATGACTGTTATTCTGAGTACACCTTTTGTTCCAGGACAACCATGATTAAGACACTTGCAAAAGGTCTAACCTTGCTGGATAACAGTAGAGGAGGTGCCACATGAAACAGGTCGTGGCTACAAAGAGTGTGTGGAAAGTAACCCATGACACATCATAGTGTAAGGAACTCTGAAAAAAAAAAAGACTTAAAATTCAAAGACACTATGGGTTGTTTCTTTTCTTACTAAAGCTCTAGTAAATACAATCAATATGAAATCCGTCTTTATTACTAGTTCATTAAAACAAAATGTTTCAATGGGAAGCAAGTAAATCTGTAATGTTGAAACATGTACTTTACACTAAATTAATCAAAGTTAAATCTGATTTTACTTACATCATACATCAATGAACAATAACAATATAACTAAAGTGGAAGATGGATGTCCCTGGTGTCAATGGGCTAAGCCAATTACATAATACAAGTTATCATTACACATATTTTATCAAGTAAACAAATTAACAAAGTCCAAAAGTTGCCAATGCTTACCGGGACAAAGAAGCATGGAATCAATGTAGTGTAGTAGACGATAACAATGGTCTGATACATGACTTGTGCCATGCGCCTATTGCAGTCATTTGTCAAGAATTCAACCTCACCACGCACTGCATCTGCACTGTTCATGCAAGCATGTTGTATCAGACGTACAACAGCTGTACAAAAAAAATATATATTAATTCACAAAAGAAGCTAATATTCTCTACAAGATTATTTTCTACATTTAAATTTTATGTATGCAACCCTACATAAAATATATGTTGCATAAATACTTAACCCTTTCCCGACGGGGCACTCGCTACGCGAAGACCCCAATGCCGGGCGATTGCAATATTGCATTAAAATCGTCATACTGGCTTGACGCCCCGGCATCGGGAGTTTGGCTGTGTCACACGGGTGTGACGCACCGTCGTCATAGGGTTAAGTTGAAAATCATCAACATTAAATGAAACAACCTATAAAAAGCACTGATAAGACCAATTTCATATTACATTAACCCACTGCAGACAGGGGATAGATTCCCTTGCCCAGTCTCCAGGATAGGTTTTATTTCAGAGTGAGGCAGCTTCACACAACATACTTCGACTTTTCCCACTCTCTTTCAGTCACTCATTGTAAAGCTAGAGCCACTTTTGTGTTTTAATTTTGGTGTGTTTTACTGTATTTAAAGACTTATATCTGTCGTATCACAGGCTCTATCAATGCTGCAGATGACTAAAATTGTAGTTTAGGGTCCATATCAGCTCATTGTTTTCTTTATACTCAATGTGATAGAAGTATAACTGTTTTATGAGAGGACAAAACGCAACTTTAATTTTTCACATTTATGTATTGTCATGAACGAATACGAAACATATTACCATCGACAATGAAGATAACATGAAGAGATAGGTAAGAGGAAGTAAACTTGTATTTATGACTGTGAGTGCCCTCTATTGGCATTGGGGCACATTGTAGATATTAGGCCTGGTTTGAATTAACTTCCTCTTCTCATTCTGCCTTCACATCCTTCATCTACATTAGAGCAAGAGGTTGGCAACTTGCTGTGTGCCATCACCCTATAAAGATAGTGCACTCACTCACTCATTATTCATAATACAGTGAAATAATACAGGAATCAACAATCCTTGAACATCATGTATGTCCTGATGCAAGTGGCTAACCCATTGCATACAGATGTCATGACATAGATGAAGCAGGAGCTCTGGCCTGACAACAGGTGTCATGACTACACAAATACAAAAAAAATAAAGTTGCTTTTTGTCCTCCCATAAAACAGCTAAAATGACTCTAGCTTTACAACAAATGAATAAAAGAGAATAGGAAAAGTCAAGATATGTTGCGTGAAACTGTCTTGCTCTGAAATAAAACCCATACCGGAGACTGAGATGTCCCCTGTCCTCAATGGTTAATAAGGAAATCAACAATTACATTGGAAAAATGTCTATCCAGATTTTATAGCAAATTTTTTATAGTTATTTTATGACTTTGGATTAAAAGGAGGGCAGTGATCTAATCATTATCCATATTCTTTCAACTTGGTTAGTTTTCTAACTAGTGCCTGATATCCAAAGTGTGCAATGATCAGTATTTTTTTTTCTAACATACATTTCAAAGGCCAAACATTTTGCATTACCTGTGTTACTCACTATAATTTTTTTTTCCATGTATATACATGCATGTAGTGTACTTGAGTTATACATACTATTTTGTGAAAAGAACTGAAGCAATTTCTCCTTACAAAGATAACTTTTCATTCTGTTAATTCTCCTTCACACCACCTTTTCTGATAAGACTAAATTAAATTCTAGGCATGCTGTCCAAGACCTTACACTGCTTTGCCTTAGTTCCTTCTTCTTTGTAATGCACTGGAACTGGGATCACCTCCAGGAAAGATGTTATCTCCATATCAAATATGAAGATATAGAACACGAACCTGTGAAAATATCAAAATGGAAATTCTTTTCTATGTGAGTTCTGAGTAAGTTTCCAGCAAAGTGTCCCAATAGTATTTTTGTAATACATGAGGAATTTAGAATATCTAAACAAAATTATTGAATTTTGAAGATTACTTGTCTATGCACATGGAAAAATACTAAAAATAAAATCAACAAAATTTACCACAAACACACAGGATTCAGTATCAACAGCAAGTTACTTACGGATATCCAAGAGCTAAGATTTTTATGAATGTTAGAGCATCGCTGATGGTATAAAGACAGAAGCCTAGTAATGCTGCAATGGCCCCCACAAACATCACTCTGTTCCACAAGAAAGTTAAAATGTTATTAGATGAGGTGAGAAACATGATATATAAACTAACAAATACTGCTTTAATAAATTTTCATGGCATTCTAGGGATTTTTATAGTAAACACACCTTGCCACTGAGAGAGCAGATTTCCACAATGACTGATGAATGCACTGGGTAATCACAAGCTTGAGAATACTCCATCCTAGACGCCTACTCAGCGTCACCACAATGAACCACACAACACTTCTGTCAATCAAGTACAGGTTCTGGGGAAGAACACATATAATGAGTAAGACCTTTTTTGAAGAGCCAAAATGCAAAGCATGATAAATCATTAGTGCACCTTAAATTTACAAGAAAAAGATCAGCATCACTTCCAAAGCTTGCAGTTACCAAGATATAATGTTCATTTCACTTTTTTCTTCCGAACTAAAACAAAAATAATCTATTTATATGGATGTCCAAACCAAGAAAGAACAAAAAGATAACTTACCATGGCATACTTAGTATGAGAATGGGGAAGCCAGAAGACTGTACGGTAAATGTTAAGGTATTGCAGTGCAAGGGACATCAGACTAAATACCAGCATCAGAGTCTCAAAGCCAAGTTCAGAGATACGTGGTATGTCGGGAATGCTCATATGCTTGGGTGGGGTGATGGGCATCAGGGGTGGCCCATCCTCCGTCCCATGTCCAATCCTGTTGGAAATACAAACAGCACACTCACTATAAATGTTTCTCAAGCCATGATGATAGTTCAGTTCAAGGGTTTCCTTCAATTCTTCAGTGCTCTAGTCATTCCCTACAAATTCCTTAACCCACTAGCAGCGGATGGTATGATTTGCTGCAAAGACTACCACGACCAATGGGTTAAAAAGACCCACAATAAATCCAGAGGTAGGTGCTCATCTAACATCACCAGAAGGAAAAAGAAAACCAAGATTTTTTTACTGGAAATCCTTCAGAACCAATAACCCATCTCTCCTACCACATAAAGGACGACACTATTATCAGGTGTTATTTGAGAGCCAATGAGGAAAAAGGAGAAGCATTTCATGACCAGTGCATTTAATGTCTAATGAAAATAAGTGCTATTAAGGAAAATGAATTAGTATTATATGAACTTCATAAATAATTCTGAATAAATGTATATAAATAATAATAATAATAATAATAATAATAATAATAATTGAACATGATGGTTATGAATATCTATAATAATAATAATAAACAAAGGAAAAAAATTGTAATGATGATGATGATGATGATGATGATGATGATGATGATGATGATGATGATGATGATGATGATGATGATGATGATGATGATGATGATGATGATGATGATAATGATGATGATGATGATAATGATGATAATGATGATAATAATGATAATGATATAATGATGATAATGATGATAATGATGAGGATGATGATGGTATTGTTGATGACATTGTTGATGTTAGCAATAATGCAAACAAAAATAAGAACTCACCTCTTCATGTCAAGATCTATTAGGGCTACAGGTTTGGGTGGTGGAGCACGGGCTGCATTGCGCCTTCCACCTGCCATTCTTTTGTTCCTGCTGAATGATTAAATCATTAAACACTTCATGTCTGCCTCATAATATGAAAATATTCCATAAAAAATCATACATCAAAGAATGTTCCTCTAGCAATGCTATATTAACTGCATATAGATCAGCTGATCTCAAAATAGTTCTCTCACTCTTCTCACTGAGGGATGGTGCTTCCCAATTTTACGAGGAGTTAAGGCAAAAGGAATGCAAATACAACCCTCCTTTTCTTCCCCCTATATGTTGATAAATAGCTAGTTTTCTGTCTCACTTTCAATCACCTTCATGATTGTCACTCAAACAGAAGTATAATGAACAATTGGGAGCTTGACAAATAATTTTACTGTTATCAACCATTGTATATGAAAGAATCCATTGTTATATATCCATTAATCCACCAACATAAAGACTAGAAATGCCAAGGGTAAAAAAGGTGACCAAATTCTAGAGGAACCATCTATGCTTTAAAAAAAGAAAAGAAAAAAAATTAAACAAAACAAAAGTGGACAGCACATGTTTTCAGTGTCAATGGGCTAAGGAAACAGTACTCAACTGATAAGAACTTGCTCCAAGAGTATCTAATATATCAAGAGTATAATCTTTTTAACACCTTCACAACAAATGATGTCAAATCATGTCAAAGGAACATTTCCCACACAACGGATGACCTCCTATCATGTCACAAAGTTTTGCTGTTTATACACATTGTACATAAATCTGGTTATATTTACATTGTACTTTGTACACTATATTGCAAGCGGGATTGGAATTGTGCAAATATCCATCTTGTGGTGATTGGGTTTACCCATCTTGTATTTCTATAACAAAATATTGGTTTAACCCATTCACCACCGGATGTATTTTCACCTACTCCCGCTTACGCCAGGAAAATAACAAGCATGCAATGCTTCATGCTGGGGTGTTTTCCTGCTGCATGGTGCCACGCTGAACCTCTCAGGGCATTTTTCACCCACCCTATTCTTATGGTTTTCATGAATGCGTCTACAAAGTAAAGGCACGTAAAAATATTGCCCATGGCCAGAGGAGTTATTTTAGTCAAAAAAACATGTTACAGCAATGCTTTTCTAGTGTTATTTTATTGAACTTTGCCTATATACTTCACTTCTCTGTGAAAATAACAATGGAAAGTGGAAGCATTCTCTTAGTGGGGCATCAAAAAACATGCTTTATATTTTTTTCTTTTTTTTTCCAAAAAGAAAAGAAGAACAGTATAAATAATCATACATGTACATATGAGTATATACATGTACCTTGCGATGTGATGTGACGTGACGTGATATCACGGGTAATTGACAAATTAAAAGTAGTATTACATAAGTAATTTTTTACTTTATTCTATTTCTTGGCAAATCACATTTGATTTTACAATAGATTTTTGACCCAGATCTTTTTATTCAACTAATCAAGAAGCAGAAATTACCATAATGTCATCAATATCACATAGTTTTCTATGCTGTCATTTTTTTTTTTTTTTTTACATTATATCTCATTTTATGATACTCAAACACCTAAATTAAAGTAAAAGTCTAAGAAATTATGAAAAATTATTATATTTGAGAACAATCTAGCGATCTATTGCTGACGTTTCAGCACATTACAACTGCCCCTCCTGGAACTAGGCAAGAAAATGCACGACGTCTCAGGACATCACCTGGGTCCAGGGACATTTTCCGACCACATGATAGGA
>BOPN01000945.1:137500-145000 GCA_017312705.2 Penaeus japonicus
GAATATTAAGGATGGAAGACATAGTATATTATGGAGGCAGAGATATAATGCATGACCTATTGGTTCCTCAGTTACATCAGCAGAATTACTTTTTTACAAATATAAAAACAAAAATATATTAGGGAGACAAAATATTATGGTCCTGCTGATTTTATACCTGTTTGAATTATATGTACCAATATTTTTTGTGGATTGAGATGAAGTATTTATTTCAGAACGTCAGGTGCTATTAGTTGTGAGTCGTCCAAATGGACCAGCCTTCAAGTTTCCACCAGCTGTTCTCAAATCTGATATCAGAGCTAAAGGCTTCTGAGAATGTCTTGGAAGTTAGTAGTAATTTTGGTCCACAGAAGAGTCTTCGGAGTATGTTCTCCTATCTGTGGGATCTGGAGGTAGCTCAGCAATGCCTCAGTCCCACAGTCATTAACGCAGGGAAGTCTGATGAAGAGTCTGATAGGCTACGTGCAGAGGGTAACAAATGCTACCAGAAAAAAATACTTGATAAAGCTTTAAAACTCTATAATTTGAGTATAATGGCTGCTACACATCCTGCTTTGGCAGTTGCAGAAAAGCATGAAAAACAACCAAATGATTCTTGTGTAAATGAGAGCGAAAGGTCTGGGAAAGAATGCACTCAGAGTGACCTGGAAGAATATAGATCTTTATCACTTGGATATGCAAATCGCTCAGCTGTTTTACTGGAACTAGAACAGTATGATAAATGTATATGTGATATTGAAGCTGCCCTCAGATATGGTTATCCAAAGTTATTGCATAGTAAATTGGCAGAAAGAAAAGCTAAATGCCTTATTGCACTAAAAAGGAAGTCAGAGGCTAAAGAGGTCTTGGAAAGTGCATTGAAGGACCTTATTGAATTGTCTTTGGATGAAGCAAAAAGTAAGAATTCAAGAGAAGCATTGCACCAATTAGTAAAACAGTGTGAGTCAAATGAAGATGATGCACACAAGAAAACAGAAAATGTTCAAAATGGTCATCAAATGGATTTATCAAGAGCATCAAAAGAAAAGCTATTATTTTCATACCAAACACCAACAGCTCCCAAGGTTCTGGATCACAATCCAACCATACCAGCACTAAGTGCTTCTGTCAGGCTGGCTTACACACCTCAACAGGGTCGTTATCTGGTAGCAGAAAAAGATATTCATCCAGGTAAAATCCAAGGATTTTTTCTCAATCTTTATTTGTTTAGTTTCAGTCATGAATATAGTTGAGTATTATCAGATAATTTCAGGTAATTGGCATGATTTTGTAAATATGGATACAGTTTCTATGATATTGTAAATTAAGCAAGAATGATATATTTTTATGTTTGTTAATGCAAAGAAGATTTTTTGTAAATTTTGTATGAATCACTTTACAGGCACACAGCTTACTACTTGTATAAAATTATGCCTTTTCTTGTAGGTGATGTCCTTGTTGCTGAGACAGGATACTGTAGCATTCTACATCTGGACTCCTCACTACGCACACATTGCTCTAATTGCTTATCCAGATGTCTTACACCAGTCCCATGTCCATCATGCACAAAAGTTAGTTTTACCTTTTGTTGTTTTAAATCTTTTAAGAGAACATACCAGGTACTTGATGTGATAGAAATGAAAATTTGCAAAGATCCTCCATGATGGTATTAAGATTTGACATTGAAAATGTCTGATGCACTTTTGAAGCAGAAATAAGTAAAGAATGTTGAATATGAGTGTACAGTAAGATCTTTCACAACTCAAAGAAAAGAAGGAATAATATAATATATATTTATAATATATTTGTTTGTAACTCTACCTTTACATGTTGGTAGTCTTAAATACTAGTGATTTCCTTTTTTTTACCAATATTATTTTAGATAGTGATGATATTTCTCTTATACATTCTGGAGCCAAATGGACAAGTAAGTAATTAACACTTGTTAATTATTTCACAAAGTTAGACTTTGCCTAAAGTATACAAAGCAGATATTTTGTATTTCACTATTTTTATTTTGTCATTATTGTCACTTAGTCTGGCCTTACATTGCACTTGTGTTCTAAGAGGATTGTGATTGTTCAAAATGCGGAGATCAGTCATTCATTGGTAATGGAGATTAACCAGAATTGTTACTGTGGAAAAAGAATTCAGGGTAGCATGTGCTTGCGTAAATTTGTTTGCAGTGCTTATCCTTTATGGAGGTGCCTTGAGAGAAATCCGTTGAATAGTTTGTATCAGTTTGTTTCTCTCTAGTTATTTCCTGTTGATAAATAATTAGTTTTTAACCTTAAAAAACATTGGATGCATTGCAGTTACTACACAATTAAATTTATATTGAAATTTCTATGTGTGAGTTTGAGTGTGAGTGTGTGTGTGTGTGTGTGTGTGTGTGTGTGTGTGTGTGTGTGTGTGTGTGTGTGTGTGTGTGTGTGTGTGTGTGTGTGTGTGTGCGTGCGCACGCCTTTGTCTGTGTGTTTAATTAGTTTTAAAGTTTTTTTTCAGCTTGATAAGATATGCTTATAGTATGTGTATATGTTTTTAATCAGTTTCAAAGCTTTTTATAGCTTTATGAAATATATTTTTTTTCAGAAAGTTCTTACTTTAAACTGTGTACTGGCATAAAAAATGCATTAGATATGCTGTGTATGCTTTCATGCGATATAAAACACAGAAACGTATGTATGCACACTGTAGCTGCACATGCATGCAAGTATTCACATGCCTATTTGCATACACAGATTTTTCATTTTGTGCAGATAGATGACATAACTTGTTTTTGTTGTCTGTCTGTCTTTCTCTTCACCAATTATCAAAGATTTAGAAAAGAAAGAGTACCTTTCACCATTAGCTATCATTTTTAAAAGGGTGTTTATTTTTACTAATGATATTGATTTTAGCATTCCCAGTTCCTAAGGAATGTGAAAGTATATGTTTCATAGATCTGATATTTTAAGCTTTTTTTTACTTTTATATTTAACAACCTATCTTTTTCACAGGTAGTCTTCTGCAGCAGCTCATGTTGCATCCAAGGGCTCTCCTCTTTCCATATGCAGGAATGTAACATAGTTCCAACTTTAGCTGCCTTAGACATGGGTAAGAATTCTGTCTTAGCATACAGGATTTTAACACAGACCACACACAAGAAACTGAAGACTTTGATGCCAGAACTTCTTGAGGAATCAAAACACAAAGCTCCAGAGTCTTTGGGCTTCAGTACTCAAGGAATATATAGCTCCTCTGACTACAAGACCATCTACCACCTTGTCCACAACAAGGAACAACGTTCCGTTAGTGATCTGTTCAAGCGATGCGCAATGGCTCTGATCTTGACAAAGCTCCTGATAGAAAGTAAGAAGCATTTTGTAGATAAAGATGGAAAGCCTTTCATGCCCTCCCAGGAAGATATTCTTCTGACAGGATGCACTCTCTTCATACATATGATGAACCTGCCATGCAATGCACATTCAGTCACAGAGCTGGAGGTAATACTACATTTTATTTTGCTGCAAAGAATTCTTGAATATCAATGATTATGTGTAGATCTGATTTCAAATGCTGTCCTTCTTGCATGATATCTTGAGTGTTGGACATGGTTTTCTTTATTGGTCATATAATAGCTACTTAAATTTTATGGTACTCAGAAGAGTTAAAGCAAACAACATGTGATATGAATTTACACTTTATGTTCTCATTTTTTCTTTCAGGTAAATGTAAGCAGGTTCCAGGAAAGCACAACACAGGAAATTGGGTCAGGAGCATTTGGTGTGCTGAGCTTGACAAATCATTCATGCAACCCTGCAGCTGCACGCTCAAGCTATGGAAATGTGGTAGTGCTTAGAGCAATAAGGTTCATTCCACAAGGAGCTGAAGTGACAGACAGTTATGGTGAACACTATGGCATTAGGGCCTCAGATGCAAGAAGAGCAGAGTTGTTGCAGCAGTACTGTTTTAACTGTACATGTGAAGCTTGTGTAAACAGCTGGCCAACCTACCCTTCTCTGTCATCAAGTCTCCCATTACGATGCCTGAAATGCTCAGTACCCTTAAATCTCAGCAAGGCTATATGCAAAAGATGCAACACTAAGTACACAGACAAACAAAGTAATGATAGTAATGAAAATACTTTAACATATGATTACAAGAAGATTGAAGAGCAGACCAAAGCTGCTGCTACTAACTACCAGACAGCATATGACAGTATTATTGAAGGAGTCAATTCTGAAGAGAATGTAACTACTCTGATTCAGTTTATAGAGCTTGTTGACAAATATGTCCAACATCCATGCAAGTTATATTTTGAGGCACAAGAAACACTGAAGCATTGTTTTGATAGACAAGGCAACTGCGTGTACAGGAAGGAAGAGAGTGATGGGACGGACATCTTTAAGAAAAAGAAATAAAGAGCCAAATACATAAAAAGAGTTCATAGTGACATGTAGAAAAATGTCAAAATGAGAATAAATTACTTACAATGCACAAGATGTAATTGCTGCATTTTAATTAGATCTTCAGAATTAACAGGATTATAAACATATGTCTATTAGCTATGGGCTGAAGATCCTCCTAACATCCAAGACATGTTTGTTATAGGCATAATTAATATTGTTAATTAATAATTAACAAGATATATGTAAACAGATAGTAGAAAAGCAGCAGGACTTAGTGCCAATCAGGATAATGGTCCTGAATTATAATCAATCACAGGGTTTATGATGTTATAGTAAGAGACACTTCTGTTGTGTTCTCTTTTTACATTGTTTTTATTATTTAAACTGTTCAAATCAATTATTAAGTCAGTTAAAAGCCTGGTATAAACATAGCCACTAGGTAGCGCAGTCGGTAGCATGCCGACCCCCCATCCCTGTGCTCGGCAGGTTGAACCCCGTCCAAGCTCGTGTCGCCTCAGTGCATGTAGGCCCGGCAGCGCATCTGCTTCACAAACCTAGCTTATCCTTATCCTTAGTATAGACAGTAGAAGAAAAAGATTTCAATGGCAGCATTGTTACCTGATAGATACATATTTAGGGCATCAGCTAAGGTTTAGTGTGGAAGAGACGGTGCTTAATTTGAATTTTCAGGTTGTCTTTTTTATGGTGCTTAATTGTAAGTGTTTTTTATAATTTGGATTCTTTAGGGAGATTTTGCTTTTTGTCTTGGAAAAAGAGAAATCTACTTCTGTGATATAACGTGATCTAAACACAAATTTTATTTGCAGTGGTGGAAAAGAATATTTTGGCCATCTGTAATTTTTCATCTTTGATTTACCATATTTACTCTATTTATTCTCAAAATATTTTTGGTGCTTATCAGGCAGAAACCTGACTTTCTATAGTAGGTAAAATGGTTGAATATTTATATTTTGGAATGTCAAATAAGTAGATGGAGACGCACAAAAAGATGAATAAGCATAAATAGTTTTTATACCATTTTTAGTGTTATTTGTTTATATACATTTACCTTATTTTATAATTTATAATCACACATCATTTTGCTGTAATATTGCTGGAAAATGAGTCTTTTGGCTTAAACAAATACAAGATGTTATTTGTCCTCTCAGGAATACAGTTTTACATAGATATATTATACTTGGAAGTATTAATTATTTTTGTGTAGGACTGTCCATTGGAATTGTAGTTGAGTTGCTATGATTTTTTTGTTCTTTCTTATTTTCTTTCTATTTTATATGTTTCTTGTTATAATTTGAATTAACTTATTATCATGTACATTTTGTTCCAAAGTATATAGTTAAAACAACAACTTATTGTTATAGTACTGTTATCCAATCAGTAAGAACTATATTAGCACTGGTATGGATATATTTGTAATCCTGTTGGTCAAAACAATCACGGCTGCTCTCAAGTAGCAACAGGAGGAGCACAAAATTAGAATCATTAGTTGGTGTTTCATGGCTGGATTATGCAGCCTATATCTTTTTCTGATTGACTTATTTATTTAATTTATATGTTTACTTCATTATATGACCCCCCTCTTCCTAATCTTTTCCAGAAGAAGATAACATACATTTTCTGCCTCTCCTCCTCCCTCTCCTTCTTCTCCCTCTCTCCCTCTCTCTCCTTTCTCCCTCTTTCTCTCCCTCTTTCTCCCTCTTCCTCCCTCCCTCCCTCCCTCTCTCCTCCCTCTCTCTCTCTTCCCCCCCCTCTCTCTCTCTCTCTCTCTCTCTTCCCCCCCCCCTCTCTCTCTCTCTCTCTCTCTCTCTCTCTCTCTCTCTCTCTCTCTCTCTCTCTCTCTCTCTCTCTCTCTCCTCCCTCTCTCTCTCTCTCTCTCTCTCTCTCTCTCTCTCTCTCTCTCTCTCTCTCTCTCTCTCTCTCTCTCTCTCTCTCTCTCTCTCTCTCTCTCTCTCTCTCTCTCTCTCTCTCTCTCTCTCTCTCTCTCTCTTTCTTTCTCTCTCTCTCTCTCTCTCTCTCTCTCCTTCCTCCCTCTCTCTAACTCCTCCCTCTCTCTCTCTCTCCCTCCTTCTCTCTCTCTCTAACTCCTCCCTCTCTCTCTCTCAGAGAGAGAAAACACTGAAAAAGCATTTATTTTATTTTTTTATTTTATTTTATTTTTTTTTTCTCTCTTTTATGTCATTATTGTCACTTCCCAACCTACCGATAATTCTTATTTCTTTTCCTTCTCTATCTCTATCTCTCCCTCTTTCTCTCTCTATCTCTTTCCTTCTCTATCTCTATCTCTCTCATTCCCCCCTCTCTCTCTCTCTCTCTCTCTCTCTCTCTCTCTCTCTCTTTCTCATTCTCTATATTATCCACATACTTATGTGATAATCACCATATTTATAATCAGATAAAGTACAGAGTTTTAGGTAATGAAAATATGCCTATTAAAAAAGAAATATTCTTCCTCATAAGACAAGTAAACGTACCTCATGATTTCATCCATAACCCATTCCTGAATGTGTTTTGGACCCAAATAATAACATTGAAATATTTTGGAAAATGTGATTACATGATGAAGGAAAACAAAATCTTGCCAAGGATTACAGGAGATACTGCTTTGGTTGCATTATATAATTATATATATACTGTATATCTGTACAAATACCAGATTACCATAAATTGTGAAATGTGCACTTGATATTCTGACAAGTGAATTTTTGTACTAGTATCTAGAAATGTACAATTTAGTGCAAATATGTTTCTATCCTTAGAAGTTTCGTTTAGTCATCTGTAATAGTAGGAAGATTATGACAGTATTTGGTGCCTACAGGTGATGCATGTATGTGCATATCTTTGTGATACTTTGTGTTTGTTACTAATGGTGCTAATAAAATGGTAATATTTTCTTTTGAATTGTTCCATTATCCATATTATCCAAGTATAAGAAACATGGCATTATAGTTTGTTGTTTACAAATAAGCTTGATGTAATACTCTCAAGTCAAAATAAAAGTTAAAAAGTCTTCCTCTAAGATTTTTTTTGTGTGTATGTATGTATGTGTGTGTGTGTGTGTGAAGATAGAAGAATGCAAGAACGCATTTAATATAGAAATACACTTCGGGAG
>BOPN01000945.1:150000-151378 GCA_017312705.2 Penaeus japonicus
GTGGATATATACACGTCTTTATCACCTGAAATAGCTGCTGATTATAAGCAGCTGAAAGAAGCCCTTCTTAATGAATTTTGTAAAACCCCTAATGGTTATCGGCAAGATTTTAGAGCTGCTAAAATAAAAGTTGGAGAAACTCATAAACAAATTTATATTCATCTCGGCAGACTTTTTGATCAGAGGATAGTAGTAGCGGCCTCGAGAAATCTTATGTTGCTGGATCAGTTTAAATCTTCCCTTTCTCCAGATATTCGAACTTACATTAAAGAACATAATGTACCTACTCTTGACCAGACGGTACAACTAGCGGATATCTGGGATGCTGCTCACTATGCTTTCCCCAAATCAAATATAATTTCTGTCAAAAGTAAAAGAAGTGTCGAGAGTAAGCCCACTAATCATTTTCCGTCACGTGAGAAAATTTCAACAGCAGCCAAATCAAATGTCACAGTTGTGGGGATTTTGGTCATTATAGGACTCGGTGTCCAAATATTCCTTTAGCTTTAAAAGGTATCTCTACGGAGAAAAAGATCGAAAAGGTTGGCTTTTCCTTGTCTGATACGACTCCACGTAAATTTCTGGCTAATGGTACTGTGAATGGGCAGAGGGTTTCTACTATTCTCCGAGACTCTGGCTGTTCATGTGTTATGGTTTCAGAGGAAGTATTGCCAAATATTAATACCAGTAACAGTAAATTAGTGAAAGTAATTATTATTTAGGGAAAGTGAATTATATCCCTCAGGTGCGCTTTTACATCACATCACAACTTTGTCGGATGGACTAACGCTTTAAGAGCACCTCTTAAATTCTGAAGTGTACTCATCGGCAATATCCCGGGAGTGCGTGATTCCTATTCTGATATTTCCGAAATGGCTAATGATTCTTCCACTCATAACAATGATCAGGTACAGGCTGTACAGACAAGGTCATCCAAGTACAAAAGGATCCATCCTCTCGTTTTACCAAAACTCGAGCCCCGAAGCATCACTCCAACGGAATTTGCGAAGTTGCAGAATTCCCGTCCATCTCTGTCTTCTATCAGGGAAAAGGTCGAGTCGGGGGAAGTGCACACCACCCGTGATGGTATGACTTTTGAATTTGTTAAAATTGATGGGTTGCTTTATCGGAAATGCTTAGATTCTAACTTTCAAGATAAAGTTGGGAAAGTGTCTTTAGTGGTGCCTTCTGACTGCAGAGCAATAGTAACGCTTGTAGCTCACGAGTCTCCTCTTGCTGGCCATTTTTCACATCGCAAGGCTCTCTCTCTCTCTCTCTCTCTCTTTCTCTCTTTCTCTCTCTCTCTCTCTCTCTCTTTCTCTCTCTCTCTCTCTCTCTCTCTCTCTCTCTCTCTCTCTCTCTCTCTCTCTCTCTCTCT
>BOPN01000945.1:151478-158978 GCA_017312705.2 Penaeus japonicus
AGAGAGAGAGAGAGAGAGAGAAAAGAGAGGGGGGGGGGGGAGAAAGAAGAAGAGAGAAAGAAAGGGAGAGAAAGAAAGAAAGAGAAAGAGAGAGAGGGAGAGAATGTGTGTTGTTTTTCTCCCTCCTCCCTCCTTCCTCCTCTGTCCCTCTCTCCTCTCCCTGCCCCTCGGAGACAACTTCCTTGCTCTCTCTCCTCCGCACGCAATCATTACACGCCACCCGTCTCCTGCAGCGCCACCGCCCGTCGAATGCTGAAAGACGTTCAGGCCATAAATATTTATATTGTGGCTCCTTCACTTGACTTCCGAAGCAGGATATTGCGGCTTATGGTTCAGAAGCTCGCGATAAACACATATTGTGAACTGAATAAATACCTAACCTATGGTGTGATAAGTCTCTACCTCCTTCCGTTGCTTGGTGTGCAACCAAAAAAAAAAATAATAAATAAAAAAAATAAAATAACGCATATGTAAATCGGTGCGGATATGACGAATGACATGAACATTACTAAAAATCTGAACAAAATACAAAATATATGAAATGAGTGATGATGTGATAGCAATAAATATATATAATCGTAGAAAGACATAGATCTATAGCATTAGAAAATCGTAGGTGTAATAGTAAGAGAAAGTATTATCATAGTAAGAAATAAAATTATTATTTCAAGAAATCATAACTATAATAGTAAAAAAATATATATATATATATATTTATAGTAGAACAAATCATAGCAAGCTACGCTCTTCCTAATGTCAAATTCTTGCCATTCCTCCCCAAGGCCCCAAGATGCGTGGCGCGGCGGGGAGACCTTGGCCGAGTACCGATGTCGCTTGCGTTGGCGGTTCGGCGAAAAGGTCATTTCCAGAGCGACTCTTGTGGTACGACCTGCATCTGTTTGTCTTGTTTTTCTTTCATTTTTTCTTACTGTCCTTTTGTTGTTATTGTTTTCCATAGTGTGTGATTTTATTATATGCATTTGTATCCACAATCAAAATATGAAATGATTCTTCAAGGTACACTGTGTATTTTGTTTATAGCGTTCTGTCTCTTCCTAAGATTATCCCCAAAAGTTACTAATGTCTGGTGTAATTGGCGGCACGTGACGCCGTTAACACACTCCGGGAAAGTGATCAGTTGCGTGAAAAAAAGAGATCAATTGTGAGTCGATAGTATTGATCTCCTGTGAGATCACTGCCCGACCCCGATAACTGGAACCTCCCCGCCGTATCCCCAAACTGTGCAACATGAGACGGCTCGGCTTCAGTTACACATCACACAATGCCCTGCGATGAACCGGATTGCTCGCCGTAACAATTAACAATCCAGTTGATTTTAAAGCGGCCGCGTCTCGATCTGCAGCGGCCAGCATCCCTACCCCTCTCCCCCTGGAGGAGGGGTGAGAGCGGAAGCGAGATGCAGGGGAGGGCAAGAGGGGGGACAAAGCAGAAGGGGAGGGGCAAACGGGGGGAGGGGGGGGGGCGATGAAAGAAGGGAAGGTAGGGGAGAAGGAGAGGGGAGGAGAGCGTATCCACGTTGACGCGCCCTGTAATTACCTGGGCCGCACGTGGCGGTGGGCCAGACAAACCCTTCCCATCCGCCACGGCCGTGATGTGTTGCCATGCCTAGAGATACAAGATAACCATCTTTCCGAGGGACGCAAGGTCACACAGGGGTCATTAGGACATCCCCCACGCCTCGAACGTACGCGGAAAAGGAATCCCGTACAAAAGACGGGCTCAGTGTTACTACGCGCCAATCAGGTTCTCCAGATCCGCATCGCACCTGGAACTGACATCGCCCAGCAACCAATCATGGCAGCGATATACATGATACAGCTGAGCTACGGGGGGAGGGTATCGCTACTCTTACATCTAGATGTATGTATTGATCAGAAAGCACATGTGGCAATGGAATTC
The DNA here is from genome assembly GCA_017312705.2 of Penaeus japonicus. Lineage (NCBI taxonomy): Eukaryota > Metazoa > Arthropoda > Malacostraca > Decapoda > Penaeidae > Penaeus > Penaeus japonicus. The sequence goes on from BOPN01000945.1 coordinate 153,399, forward strand.
TGCTTACGATGTAACATTACTGACATGGAAGGAGTGTCTTCACTTGTTTGTGATAGTTGGAATATACAGTCATTACCAATCTGTCTTGTGCACATTCAGTAATTACAAGAGAAGAAAAACATGATTAACTAATGACGATTTGCCTCCTACAAACAACTCCCATCGACAAATGACACAATCAGGAAGCCTAATTGTCATTTATGTAATTAACCTTTAAGACTGCAGGCATTTAAACGTTGATTAAGCCCGTTCTCCTCGCGTCACACACCCGGGCGTTCCTCCCGTGATGCCAAGCCTCTGGTGTTCGGCCATGCGTAGTCAACAAAGACACATGATTAGTAAGATCGCTTGACTGGGCAGCAACCTTTTAGACCGGCCCCGAAGAAGGGCGGAAGCAGCAACGATTACAAACTCAAGCACACCCCGTTTTCAGACTGGCTTTACTACCAGCCTATCCAACTCCGGAAGCAACGAACACCGATTGAAAAAAGAACAATGGTGCAATTTGTACCTCGACCACCCCCCCCCCGGAGTCCGAGCAGCGATCGCAGAGGTTACGTTGCTCTTCCCTGACGAGGTCTCGACCGCAGAGCCTCACAGGAGGAGCCGCGGGACGCCGACGACACGTCTGATTGGAAGATTACTCCCGGCCGATTCGTCTGGCCCTTTGTATATTGCATGCCACACGGCGCAGATGGGCGGTTGCAGTGCAGAAGAGAATAAGTTGTAACTGCTATAAATCTGATGAGTTAGTGCTTCCTTTACCTTCGTGTTTCACTTCACAACACAATGACCCACGCAGACACAGTGACCTCTGATGACACCGGCACAGCGGCCACGGAGCATGCCTCTGCCTCCCCCCCTATCAACCCTTGATATACTGGCCATTGTCGATAACAAATCGATAACGATAATGGACAAGCCATTGTTATGCGTGATTTGCGCTAACTAATAGCGATGGCAGAGTCTTCCGCTCGCTTCCAGTTTGCATATTTACTCTGAACGGTCATGATTGGAGACATGATATTTAAAACGACCATAACACATGGGAATTAAGTAAGTGTCCTTTGATGAAAGTAACAGACTATCACATGAACTTCATGGCGGAAATGCACGTTTCACTACCACAGTCTCCAAAGGCAAACTATCCCGAAATCTAAGCGGCTTAAATTACAGTGCAACAAACAGCAACGCCAAATTCCATTAATCATCGTAATAATAACAAGATCCCTACACTGCACACTGCACTCACCACACCCAGCACCATACACCCCAGAAAGATGGAAAAAAAGTCAATGAAGCACAACCAGGCGAGGGTGGGAACCGAGCGGACAACGCCGGTATAGTCTCAGTTAACACGGCTATTATCGACCATGCCTTTTCCCTCCCTGCTACAGCGTGTGGGAAAATACCCTGTGCGGAGACTGTGTGTGCGTTTGCGGCGGGTCGGGGAGGCAGGAGGCAAGGGGAGGGAGAGAGGGGGAGGGAGGATGGGGGAGGGAAGAAGGAGGAGGGAGGAAGGAGGAGGGAGAGAGGGGGAGGGAGGAAGGAGGAGGGAGAGAGGGGGGAGGGAGAAAGGAGGAGAAAGAGAGGGGGAGGGAGGAAGGAGGAGGGAGAGAGGAGGAGGGAGAGAGGGGGAGGGAGGAAGGAGGAGGGAGAGAGGGGGAGGGAGGAAGGAGAGGGAGAGAGGGGGAGGGAGGAAGGAGGAGGGAGAGGGGGGGAGGGAGGAAGGAGGAGGGAGATGGAGAAGGGGAAGAAGGATGGAGAGGGTGGAAGGGGGGAGAGAAGGGGGAGGAAGGAGGGAGAGACTGGTGGAAGAAGGAGGAGGGAGAGAGGGGGAAGGGGGAAGGAGGAGGAAGAGAAAGAGGAAAGGGAGAGGAAAGAGAAGGGAGAGATTCGAGAAAGGAGATTAAATGGGGGAGGGAAAGTGGGGGAGCATACAGAGGGGGGAGAAGGGGAAATGAAAGGTATGGAAAAAAGAATAATGAACTTTGAGTGAAAGCGACAGGAAGACGCGAGTGGATAGCCATAGGAATCAAGGAAGAGCAAAAAACCCGGAAATATTGGAAAAGGGAAAGAAAGGGCGAGAAAACCCCTCAGAGACAAGCAGAAGTGTGTAAAAGAACGACAAGGGGAGTGTGAAGGGAAAGTAAAAGCAGATTGAGGGGGAAAGGGGGAGGGGGAGATGAAGCAGACTCAATGCAAAGATGCATAAAATAAACAAAAATACACACACACACACACACGAGATAGTGAATATAGTGAAAGGGGCGGGACGAAACTATTCTTGCCTGTCTCTCACTTCCTCCAGTGATCCTGAAAGCGAATCTGATCCGAAAATTGCACTTGAGACTCCCTCGCCCCTGCACAGCTTCCTCTTGGGACAGCATGCCCCACAGTCTCCCACGGAAGAGATTTACACTTAATTCCTGTGTTTCTCGCTTCATTTGCATATCAACAAAAAGTATCCAGGCTGTATCCATTACACAAATACAGCAATCGCCCACCCACGCAGCGAACCCGTACCGCCCACCCCTTCGCCACAATGAAACACAATGGCAGGTTTAAATGGTAGAGTAACACACAACATCCCCCTGTCCACAAAGACCATTCGCCTATCCAAAAGCACAGGACTCTGACCCTGAGGACAGCCAGCGGAGGGAAGGCCTCGGGCAGACACTAACCCTGGCTCTTTATCACACGGAGATTTAAACCCCAAGGGATTAGGCTCCTGTCGGCGTACAATCTCTAAACAAAGCAGGAATCAGGGGCGAGTTTGTCGTTAGTGTCCCCGAAGTGCACCGGCAAGGAGGGGAAAGACTCGAAGCAGTTGGCTGAAAGAAGACAAGAACATTGCCAGGCATACTATAGAACGTTAGAGAGAAATAATGTATAAAGCTGCCGGAGTAAAAATCTGAAACTTACGCAAGGAAAACGAAACGTTAAATCGAAACTAGACAATTGCCCGAAGGAAACTTGTATTTTACTCGAAAGAAACAAAAAAAACGTTACTGAACACAGTATAGGACGTCACTAGAACGAAATAACGTAGCGAGAGAGAAATCAGATCATTACTAGATTGTTACAGGGAAAAGATGTAAAGCGTTACTAGCGAAAGAAAAAAAAATAGAGCTCGACATTGCAAAGGCTTCCCACACACTGCTGGCTTATTGTTTCATGCGGTTTAAAGGGAAATATCCAGCCAGGAGGAAAAGTCAAACACTGACGGGTTTCAAAGGGAAGAACATAACGGTCCACCACATTGAAAGGTCAATCATACAAAAGGTCAATCCAAAGCCTTGTATCTAGAATAGAGTAAGGATTCGCAAGTGGGTAAACGACGATGTAAAAGTGATGGCAATCTTTCGAAATCCTCTTTGGTAGATGGGTATTAATGCGAAGTAACGGCTCTGAATTACATTTCCTGTTCGCTTCGATCAATCAAAACGTGGATTGCTCTATATGCAGCGAAGATTGTTTAGGGTAGACTTGACTTCTGACTTCCCTTTCACAATCATCCCTCCTTATTTCGGATTTCCTCTCGACTATCTCCCCTCCCCTCCCCTCCTTTCCCTCCCCTCAAGCACTCTAACCCCCTCCCCCTTTAATCCCTTTCCCCTAGTGTGCTTGTGGCAGTCACCTGTGCAAGTTATTCATATGTAAATGCCAGGTCACGTCAGTGCCAGACCAACAAGGCAAAACACCCTGTGCATCGCGTCGCCCTCCATGCAGCGCAGGCTCAATAACACTTCGGATCATTTCGATTAGAAATGCCAAAAATCAAAACGCCCGAAAAACTGCATCGATAAAAAACATATCCCCCCCCCCCCCCAAAAAAAAAGGGCAGTCGATTCCTCCAGCTTCTGAAAACGGCTCCCAAGGGATGGCTCACGCCAGGTCAACGGGGACGACAGTGCAACGAGAGGAGTCCAAGGGCCCGACAGCCATCCCTTCGCCGCTCCTGCCACATACAGGTCACGTCCTTCATCCACAGTGCATTCCTAACGTGCCACGCCCTCGCCCAGCTCGCGCGCTTGGCGGAGGGTGGACGTCAGTCCTTCCACTTCCACACTAGATCCACCAAAAGGCGCCGGGAATACCGAGACCGTTTTGAACCTCATACACCTGTTCCACACTGCTACACCCGCACAAGGTAATAAGAATGTCATGCTTTCTTAAAAATATGTTCTTTCCCTCTTCGTTTTCTTGTTTGTTTTCTCACACAATAATGAAGCCGTTAATATATTTCATCTCATGCAATATCTGCCTGCCTTATCTGCAACTTGGTATTTTGACCGTGCAAAAGTTCTTAAATGTTGCAAACTCAATGGCCCACTTCAGATGTAGGTTATGGGGAGCGTAAAAGCCAAGAAGGACTTAGAGTAGGAACTGCGACACTTGTCCCAAGACATTTAAGCACCGAACACGCCAGTCAAACTGTTGCCTGTAAACAACAGACCAGGCGAGTTTTTACGCCGTGCAATCTAACCATTTGCAAATAACCAAACCCTCCATAAAAAAAAATTAAAAACATTGTTCGAAAAAACGAGACATGTGTGATTTAGTTCATGCAACCATTTCCTCCCCTCCATTTTATAACGTTTTTTCTTCTTTAAACTGGGTTCTACAGAGTAGCCTTTTCCGTTCACAGAGCGTAATGGTATTTAGCAACACTTTCAACTCATCTGCACATATCCTTAAATATATTCCTAAATATAAGTGGGGAAGGGATGCAACCCACCCACTGTCTCCCCGAGATGAAAAATGCCGCCTCTTTCGCAGATCAAATTCCAGCCACCGTTTCCTCGGCGCGAATAAAGAGATCCGCGCCAGGATTCTCGGGAGTATCAATTAAGTCAAGTGAGGGGATTAATGACTACGCAGACCCTATTACACACGGGCTTTTGTGGCCGTTAATTCATAGTTACGTGAGCCATTACAGTAAATAATCAAGCAGCATCCGACTGGCTACTAACAAAAACAAAAATCGATTTTTTTTCACCCTTTTATTATCCTCTGGTCTGTAACGCAAGTTTGCTGATGCTCCTCCCCGGCAACCTCGCCCGCTAAACTTGCTCCGAGTAGCATCATGCTCGAGGGGGAAACTCGCCCACGTCGGACCAGCCTGTCAACCATTGATCCTCGCACTGCCAAGAGTGACGTAGGCCGTGACGTCATTCATTCACTTCGTCCCCATTCATTCTTGGCAGGCGGTTTCATCGGAATTCTCCTCACTTCATTGTTTTATTTTTTCACCCACAGATTCACCCTATTTTCGAGAAAGCACACCTCCTCCGCGACACCTTAGTCCACGTGCCTCGCGACTAGGAGCTGGCGAGGAGAGGACTCTTGTGGGGAGGAGACGAGGAGTCGCTCCTCAGAGAGATTCCGGAAAATGACGTCAAAGGAAGATTCTCTTTTTCTTGTCGCTTCCCTTGCGCCAACGCCGACTCGCCTTTCCGCCACTCCTCGGGTTTCCTTTCGCGATGAGTGTAACCGAGTTAAGACGCAGTTCGCTTCCAAGAAAAGATACGAAAAAGATACAAATGAGCGGCCGCTGGATATTGTGAATTTTAAACC
>BOPN01000945.1:161478-166478 GCA_017312705.2 Penaeus japonicus
TAAGTTATACATTTAGGATATACCATGAATAAACCTTATAATAATAACATTTTATATCACATTACAAATCTAGGGTCATAGCATGATTATTATATTTTCTATGACATGAGAGAAAAAAGAGAGTTTCACGGAACTTCATTTATTCATCCACCACCCAGGCTACTGTCCAGGCGAGGACAGGCTTTGCTATAATTGATTAGATTTACGGCCGCTGTCTGAGACCAAATGAAACTTGGAGTGCCGAATCCCTAGAGTTTGTAAATTAAATGACTTCGATGTGAATTTATCATTTTCCTTTCAGTGACGCACGACGCATTCGCCATCTTGAAATCCATTACATAAAAAAATAAAAATTTCTGCAACTTTCAAAAAGGAAAATTGTAAACACATACGATTCACTGTGATTCACATCCAATTCACATCATGGATCAAAAGATGAAAAGAGATGGATGCCCGGGTGACATTTATCACCGATGCTACAAAGGCCAAATCTACCAACGCTATCAGAAGAACCCTGTCTCCGATTATTTCCCCTCCTCTTCTCCCCATTCTTCCCTTTCTGTCTCACATCCCCGTCTCTCTCTCCCTCCCCTCCTCTCCCCTCTTTCTGCGACAAACTCGAGTTGCCGCGTATCCCCATCTCTCTCGCCTCTCTTCCCTTCTGCGACAAAAGGAGGAGAGAGGATTCTGCCACACACACCCTCCTCCTCCTCCTCTTCTCCCTTCCTCTTCTTCTTGTTTACCCCCCTCCTCCAACCTCCACTCCCCACCTCTCCTTCTGCGATAGACTAGAGCTTCGGATATTAGCAACTCAATTACGCCGATAGATGAGACCCAGATTGCTGTGGGATCCGTCTGACTTCCAACCAGGTACTCGACGGAGGAGGAAAGGAAGAGGGGGGGGGAGGAGGAGGAGGAGGAGGCAAGGTGGTGGAGGAAGATGAGGATTAAGAGGAAAAAGAATATGAAGAAGAGCGGAGGAAGAGTACAAGAAGGAGGAGAAGGAAGAGGAGGAAGAGGGGGAGATCGAGAAGGAGTAGGAGATAAGAGAAAGAGCAAGAAAATTATAGAACTTGGTACAAAGTGAAGAAAGAAATGAAGAATAACAAAAGTGAAGACCTTAATCCTTGAAGCTTAAACAGTTAATTGAATTTTCTTCAAGCATGTTGCATAATTTCGAATTCCCTTGTCACAACACACACACACACACACACACACACACACACACACACACACACACACACACACACACACACACACACACAGAGTACAAACCGACACTTGAAGCCTGTTCTCCGTGAACCTCGATAAAAAGGCAGGCATCAAAGTCGATGACACGAAGATGGTTTCCCTTTGAAGATACAACTTGCATATTTTACTTTACACTCTCCGCTCTACCGATGACACAGCGCCCCACCTCTATCTTTTTTTCTCTCTCTCTCTATCATTCCCAATCCATATTCCCGATTCTCATTCCAAACTCAATACCCTGAGGAACCATAACTATGTTTTGGGGGCGTGGTACCAACGTGTCAAACGCCGAGGGTCGTGGTTTACAACACGATTTTCTCTTATTCCCAATTATCATTCCCGATTCCTATTACTATTCCCCAAGGCCTAAAGGGACCATACCCTGTTGTGGTCATTGTTGTGTGTTAGTCAGTTCGTCATAACGATTGATGAATGATTCCAAGAACTATTATGGATGTCCCTGAGCCAAGGATACGGGGATGGGTAAACACGCGGCCTTCTAGTCAAATCGCTTCTGTTGGTAATGGATTTTACAACACTTTACTACTACAGATAAAATTCTATTTTGACTCTACTTTTGTGTTTGTCTGTCTGCACTAGTTTCTTTGTCCCTCTCTTATTCACACTCTCCCACTTTCACTCTCACTCTCTTTTCCACTGTCACTTTCCCTCTTCCTCACCCACTCTCCTTCTCACCCTCCCCGTCTCTCTTTCTCCCACTCCCTTTACTCTTCTTTTTCTTCTTCTCCCTCCCTCCCTCCTTCTTCCCTTCCTTTCCTTTCCTTCCCCCTCCCCCTCTCTTCGCAGAGGAGTGTCGGAGGAGAAGTGGCCCCACACACATCCCGGGCCGGAATGCACCCGCTGCCCTAAACTCGATCGAAATCACCTTGATCTCAATGTCCTTTTAATTAAAAATTCCTGGGGAAGCAGCGACCTCCCGCACCAACAAACGGCCGATTGTAAGACGCGTCAGATGCCAGGGCGGAGGTGCTAGCGACAGGGAGAACAGGAATGGGGGTTTGGGGGTAGGGGGTGAGGGTGAGAGGGTAAGGGAGAGGAAGGCAAATGTAAGGATGAGTCGAAAAACGAGAGTGTGAGGGTGGAAGATGAAACAACAGAAATAAGAGTGGCGAGAGTAAAGGGCATTCCCCAACTCCGTGGCGTTCACTGACACCATCCTCGCCTCCACACACACACACACACACACACACACACACACACACACACACACACACACACACACACACACACACACACACACACACACACACACACACACACATATACACACACACACACACATACACACACACATACACATACACACACATACACACACACATACACACACACTGCACAAAGGCCTCCCGAGTGAAGTGTCCCCTTCTCACCCTACATGACCGCCACAAGGGTTGCCTTACAGTGTCGTCTTACCACAGCGACCGTCATGTTATTTAGAGCTGAAGCAACAGAGACACAACACACAAGCAAGCCAAGGGTACCCAGACCGACACTTTAATGAGACCATTAAGACTCTAACACCCTTTTTTCTCATCCTTCGCCTCCCCCCCCCACCTCTACCTCCCATGGATGCCTCTTACGCAGCAAATACAAAAAAATTACCACACGCGTAATTTATCTTACGTAACGCGAAAAACAAAGGGATAATAAGGTCAGTGTGTATATATATAATTCCCGAGTGACAGCATTTCTTAGATGTCCTTTGATGTTCATACACAGGGCTACACAAATAAAGAATGTAAACAAAAAGAAGTAAACACATGCATCCCTTAGCTTCAGTCAGGCCAACAACATAAGAGGGAAAACGTATACATTCTTTTTCAAAACGAGTGGCAAAGACCGCAAAACAACGACAAACAAGTAAATATAATCCAAACAAGATTTCTTTCCTGCATACACTTTCCTGCAAAAGTCAGATGAGGAGATGCATAACATTTCAGAGCAGTTTAAATTAATATTTTTCTTTAACCATGGAAGTAATCTGGGGAAGTAGACACGCGCGTGGCCACGAGTGTGTGTGTGTGTGTGTGTGTGTGTGTGTGTGTGTGTGTGTGTGTGTGTGTGTGTGTGTGTGTGTGTGTGTGTGTGTGTGTGTGTGTGTGTGTGTGTGTGTGTGTGTGCGTGCGTGCGTGCGTGCGTGCGTGCGTGCGTGCGTGCGTGCGTGCGTGCGTGCGTGCGTGCGTGCGTTGCGTGCGTACGTGGGTGTGCGTGCGTTTATACGTACGTCTATTTTCGATCAAGTAAATAAACCCGGCCCTAGACACTCCAAAGTCGCTGCAACACCCCCACCCCTTAAATACCGGGCGGTGCCACTGACACCCGCAGAGGCGCGGCCGAAACAAGCGGCGCAAAACTAGGTCTCGGGGAAAAGACGGGAAGAGGCGAAAAAAACGTGACCTCCATCTGTCTGTCGCTTCCACGTGGCTCCGCGGAGGAAGTGGCCGGAAAACACAGGTGCGAGGAGGACGTAAAATAATGCAACACATTTTGGGGTGTGTGTGTGTATAATGGTGCACTTGGACTTTGTGAGTGAGTGTGTGGGTATGGAAGTGGGTGGTGGGGTGAGTGTGTGGGTGTGTGTGTGGGGGGGGGGGGTGAGTGAGTTAGTGAGGGAGGGGGAGAGAGAGAGAGAGAGAGAGAGAGAGAGAGAGAGAGAGAGAGAGAGAGAGAGAGAGAGAGAGAGAGAGGGAGGGAGGGAGGGAGGGAGGGAGGGAGGGAGGAGGGAGGAGGGAGGAAGGAGGAGGAAGGAAGAAGGAAGGAAAGGAGAGGGAGGGACGAGAGAGAGAGAGAGAGAGAGAGAGAGAGAGAGAGAGAGAGAGAGAGAGAGAGAGAGAGAGAGAGACAGAGAGAGAGAGAGTGAGTGTGTGAGAGTGAGTGAGTGAGTGAGTGTGTGAGAGTGAGTGAGTGAGTGAGTGTGTGAGAGTGAGCGAGTGAATGAGTGAGTGAGTGAGTGAAGGATTAAGTTAGTGAATGAGTGGGTGGAAGAGGGAGGAAGAGTGAGCAAGTGTGTGGAGGCGTGAGTGAGTGAAAGGGCAGATGGATGGAAATGGAAGGGAAAGGAGATAGGGTAGATTTAAGAATGCGTACTTGGGTACCACAAAGAGAGAGAAGAGAGGAAACGAAAAAGAGAGAAAGAGAGAAAGAGAGAGAGAGAGAGAGAGAGAGAGAGAGAGAGAGAGAGAGAGGGAGGGAGGGAGGGAGGGAGGGAGGGAGGGAGGGAGGGAGGGAGGGAGGGAGGGAGGAAGGAAGGAAGGAAGGAAGGAAGGAAGGAAAGGAGGGAGGGATTGAGAGAGAGAGAGAGAGAGAGAGAGAGAGAGAGAGAGAGAGAGAGAGAGAGAGAGAGACAGAGAGAGAGAGAGTGAGTGTGTGAGAGTGAGTGAGTGAGTGAGTGTGTGAGAGTGAGTGAGTGAGTGAGTGTGTGAGAGTGAGCGAGTGAATGAGTGAGTGAGTGAGTGAAGGATTAAGTTAGTGAATGAGTGGGTGGAAGAGGGAGGAAGAGTGAGCAAGTGTGTGGAGGCGTGAGTGAGTGAAAGGGCAGATGGATGGAAATGGAAGGGAAAGGAGATAGGGTAGATTTAAGAATGCGTACTTGGGTACCACAAAGAGAGAGAAGAGAGGAAACGAAAAAGAGAGAAAGAGAGAAAGAGAGAGAGAGAGAGAGAGAGAGAGAGAGAGAGAGAGAGAGAGAGAGGGAGGGAGGGAGGGAGGGAGGGAGGGAGGGAGGGAGG
>BOPN01000945.1:173978-213978 GCA_017312705.2 Penaeus japonicus
TGTTCAAAGTCCGGTCATACTTCGTACCATAAAAGGCCCTGACTTCCAACGTTAGCCAGTTTTCACAATATCAACACAAGCAACTGAGACATGGTCATAAATCTGCCAAGTACAGAACATGACAAACAGGATAAAACATAAAAAAAAATAGACAATCCTTGTTTACGAAAGGCGCAATAGTGCAACGGACGGTCCAAGAAGCGCACGTACGCAAGCACACATTACGTAAATAAACGCGCCAAAAATACATCGCCGGATATTCTTGGAGGAAGGAGGACAATAATAGAGCCGCATTCACGGTCTTCGCAGGTAATCGGGATAAAGAGTGGGGGGAAAACACGCTCACACTTGGACTGATTATTTTCATGTTGAATCTGTTATATCTTATTTAGCTTCTTATATTGTCATGTCATCATCGTGTTATATCTAAATAGTTAGCATGTGATGCACAACGAACTGTCATTTCTTCATTTCAGACAGGTAATCTAATTCCTTTTACGAATCATGTTGTATAAATATATGATGTCCTTGCATGTCAGATCAATCTTCCTTTCGACGCATTATGCCACCTGCTGCATGCGAAAGAACGCACGCCTCTTATCCGCACGAAGGAAGTATTTAAGAGCGAATAAAGATTCTAATTCCACCTCTAAAATACCCAAACCTCACTTGATATGTCTTCCAGATGACGCTATACCTCACCTCACCATATTCCACCCCACACCACCCCACCCCACCTTTATTTTTTTTTATCTGTCTCCTTTGCTTTCTTTCTTTCTTTCTTTTTCTTTCTATTTTTTTTCATTTACCTCTACCCAACCCACCTCCACCTCTACCACTTACCCTACCCTTACATCCATCTATTCCACCTCAACCCCCACCTCCACCTAAGATATGTAGCACCAGCCCCGCCCATCATCCCAGCGACATATCTCTCGCCACATGCCTACACGCCTCGTATTTTGTCGAGAAAGATAAAGACTTTTGTGCACGCGTGAGAATGAAATGGAAGAGCTATGCTTGCACACGCACTTATGGGCATACCATGACCGATTGACATGCCCGTGTGAAGAGTCACAGACACAAATACAATAAAGAGAACATGCGCATGCGAGAGTTAAGGGGCACATTCATCCAGGGGCAGTGCGAGACTCATTATATAAAGGTTAAACTCGGCCTAGGAATGTTGTTATTGTTTCCTATTTATGAGCTACGATACCCGCGATAGTGCTTGTGTAGGGAAACACGTAAACATCTGCACACGTGCTCTCTAAAAGGAGACAGATCCGTACACACAAACATATAGCACGACAACCACCCCCCCCCTACACCACCACCAACACCACACACACGAATATCAAGTATCGAAGCGCTCAGCAGAAGGCGGAAATGTTCACGCAGATAAAGAGAGCATTTCCCCGCGGGCTAACCTCCATTTCCATTTCTATTTCTATTTCGCCGAACGCAAAAGAATTTGATGAAAGAATAGTGAGAAAAAATATTTGTTCAAAGAGGAGGGGGGAGAGGGAGGGATAGGGATAGGGATAGGGATAGGGAGAGGGAGGGGGAGAGAGAGGGGGAGAGGAGAGAGAGAGAGAGAGAGAGAGAGAGAGAGAGAGAGAGAGAGAGAGAGAGAGAGAGATAAAGGGAGATGGAAAAAAGGAAAGAAAGACGCTAAAGGCGAAAAAGAAAAAGAAAAAGATAGAAAATGAATCAGAACGAACCAGAAATAACTCAACCAGGCAATCCTGGGATAAACAATTCTTCTCATTTTACTGTTTTCCTCCTCTGCCTCACCCCACCCCATTCATCCCTCTTACCCCCTCCCCCTTCCTCTTTCCTCGCTCTCCTCTGCCCTCTTCTCTTTCGACTTTCTCTCCTTTCCCTCGCCTCACCCTCTCCTCCCTCCTTCATTCCCTTTCGCCCCTCCCTCTTCTTCTTCGGTCCTTCCCCTTTTCCCCTCGACCCGCATTCCTTCTCGGAAATGCCGCCGCCTCTTGGCTGCTCACAAGAAAGAGAAATAAAGAAAGAGAGAGAGGGAGAGTGAGGAAGAGAGAGGGGAGGAGGGAGGAGGGAGGAGGGAGGAGGGAGGCGGGAGGAGGGAGAGGGGGAGGAGATAGGGACCCGCCACCAGTTCATTCCCAGGGGATTATCTACTCCCAGGCTTCGTCCGAAAAGTTTTCGTCCCATGAGAAACTTCTTGTGGGAAGGAAGTCCATGAACGTATCAATATATGTATTTTTTTTTGGAAAAATGCCACAACGTTACGCCAATCCTAAAAGCCCGAAAAGTAATCGATACATAAACAATAAAAAAAAAGGTAACAGGAAAGCAAAGAAAAGCCCTCAATAACTATTTCCTCCGTCGACCTTAGTGACGCGTCCTTTTCGTAGGAACCCTCTGGACTTCCTTCCTTCCTACTCGTCACTTAAGTGGAGGAATTACGCCGACTTTATCTTAACTCGAGGAAATTATTTGTGATTCGGTACAGAGAGACCGCAAGCAGCCGTGTAGTTTCAATAACTCTTGCGGTTAACCTCACGGTGTTGTCGCGGGAATATATTGTCTATATAACTGTTTATTTCAGTGGAAGCCAACTGACTTTTGATGTTGTTTCGGGAATATGTTTTTGATATAAATGTTTTCTTTTAATAGAACGAGACTGATTGTGTTGTTATTTTAATGTACGGAACTGTTTGTTTATGTGGAATTCAGTTGATTGTATTGTAGATTTGTTTCAGGATTATGTTTTCCATATAACTACTTGTTTGCGTGAATCGCTTGTTTTGTGGTTTTATGACTATGTAATTTATACAACAGATAATTTACATGGAACAATTATGTTGTAGGCTCATGAAAGTTTAATTCATGAATACATTATCTATACAATTGTTTTTTTCTTCCATAAAAGCCAAAAAAACTTCCAATACTACAGCATGTGTACATGCAATTGAATTGATTGTATGTCAGAAAATGTATTTTTCCCTGTATAAAAGGTTATGCAATTCTCTCCTAAAAGGATTTAGTGATGCAAATGTATGTGATGCGTATAAACAGCCTTGGTGAAACTTACTTTCTTTTCCTGTGTCAGAAGTTATGGGAAATTATTATCACACTTTATTACACTTTCTCGTTTTTTTGATAGTGCCTTTTTTTCAATGTTTTTAATTTAGAGATAGATAGATAGACATATAGAGAGATAGATAGATAGATAGATAGAGAGAAAGGGGGAGAGGGAGAGAGAGAGAGAGAGAGAGAGAGAGAGAGAGAGAGAGAGAGAGAGAGAGTGAGAGACAAATCACGAGGAGTGTGAAAAAGATACTACAGCGTAGTAAAGATACTAAGGGAAAAAAAAAAGAAAAAACGTAAGAGAGAAAGAAGCATAACACATATGAAAGGGGAACAATAACAAAAACAGGGAAAATAACGATTCGAAGTAAAGGCATGTCATACTGTCAGGGGAACGTCACATCACACCTCCCTCACATCACCCAGCCTCCCCCATCATTTTCTCCTTCCCCTACCTCCCTCTCCCCTATCCCCCTCCTGACTCTCTCCCCCTTCCCATCTCCCCCTCCCTTCCTCCCCTCCTCCCCTCCCATCACCCCCCTCCCCCTCCTCCCTTTCCATCTCCCCCATCAAATAATTCCTAGAGCGCAGCATCATCATAAGAGGTCGGCATTATGGCTCTGGTTGAAGCCATTAAAGGAAGGAAAGGGGGAGCCACAGGAAGCGGGAGGATGCGGGGGGGGGGGGGGGGGGTCTTTCCATAATAGAAGCACGAGGAAGAGGGGAAAAGAAGAAGAGGGGAGGAAGAGAGATCGAGGGAAAGGGGGAGGAAGTATACGGGATCAAATATTAGAAGAAAGAGAGAGAGAGAGAGAGAGAGAGAGAGAGAGAGAGAGAGAGAGAGAGAGAAAGAGAGTAAATGAAGGACGATAAGAAGGAAGAAAAAGGGGAGGGAGGAATGCGGTGGAAGGGATTTTATGTAAGGAATATGCATGATCGGAAAAAGGGAGATAGATGAAAGGATGAAAGGAAGAAAGGAAGAAAAGGGGGAAAGAAGGATGGTAGTGGGGAGGGAAGGCATATTATGTAAGGATATGCATGATCGGAAAAGGGGGAAAGATGAAAGGAAGGAAGGGGGAAGAGAGGGAGAAAGGATATGTTATCGAAAATCGAGAGAAAGAGAATGCGAGTGGGAGAGAAAGAGAGGAAACGAACGGAAGGACAACAGGAAGAGAACCGCCACGCACGATAAAGACAGGATAGGGCAAGAAAAGAGAGAAGAAAGATTCCAGCGACACAGGAGGTTGGTCGAGCTATCCCACCCGGCGGGATATGCCTTTTGATCTGGCGCTTTCAAGGAGCTTAATACTATTATTATAATCCCCTCATTTTAGAAGAGAGAGAGAGAGAGAGAGAGAGAGAGAGAGAGAGAGAGAGAGAGAGAGAGAGAGAGAGAGAGAGAGAGAGAGAGAGAGAGAGAGAGAGAGGGGGGAGAAAAACGAGAGAGAATGGGGCTCGTAAAGCAACGAATCCGAAAAGAAATAGGAAAGGCACAAAGGAACGAGGGAAGGGAAGAGACAGAAGGGATAAAAGCAAAAGAAGAAAAAAAAAATTAGTAAAGCTAGACAAGTTGAAGACGATATAGGATTAAGAAAGGAAAATCAGATGGATAAATAATCAGACAAAAAGCAAGCAGAGTGAAGAAAGAGACAGCTAGACAATAATAATTAAAAAAAAAAAAAAAAAAAAAAAAAAAAAAAAAAAAAAAAAAAAAAAAAAAATAGAGGGAAGACGGGGGGGGGGGGGGGGGGGGGGGGGGGGGGGGGGGGGGGGGGGCGTGGGGGTGGGGGAGCGTGAAAGGGGCAGGTCGCCTGACACAAGATGAATAAGTGAGACACGTGTGTTATTGACGCGTGAAGAAGTAGAAAAAATATGGGGTTATGATGGGACGTGTTGGAACGCTGCCGAGATAGAACAAAAAAAAGAGAGAGAGAGGGAGAAAGTGGGGAAAGAGAGAGGAAGAAAGTGGGGAAAGAGAGAGGAAGAAAGTGGGGAAAGAGAGAGGAAGAAAGTGGGGAAAGAGAGACGAAGAAAGTGGGGAAAGAGAGAGGAAGAAAGTGGGGAAAGAGAGACGAAGAAAGTGGGGAAAGAGTGCGAGAGGAAGAAATTGGGGAAAGAGAGAGAGGGGGGGGAGGGAAGAAGACAAGGTGAGAAAGGCTTGGAATGGCAGAGAGCGGGGAGGGATGGGGAGAAAAGACGGAGAGAGAGAGAGAGAGAGAGAGAGAGAGAGAGAGAGAGAGAGAGAGAGAGAGAGAGAGAGAGAGAGAGAGAGAGAGAGAGGAAAGTTAGAAAGAAAGGGTAAAGAGGAAAATGGCAGCGAAGACGGAGGGGAAAGAAAGAGAGGGCGAAAGAGAAGGAGGGAGTGAGGCAAAGTGGTTAACAGGAATTCGCGAAACACGTGGGATTTTGAAGACTGTCGGGAGACTGTGCACTGAATTACGCCCACGCCCTCCCCAACCTGGCCCGTCTTCCGTGACAAGGGGAAGAGCCTGTCGCCCTCGCACCATCTGGCCCACAGGTGGCGCACATCTCCGGCATGACTGACTGACAGGCCGCGACCTTATACTCCGCTGAATCATCGACAAAAGCTGGTTCACGTTTAACACAACACTCGGGTCACCGTAATACCTGACACACACACACACACACACACACCTGCGCACCCCATTTGCCTATGAGTGGGGAAAATGACCTTCCCGAAACCTATCACTACATCAAATGGCAATTGGAAACGACGTCCAGCAATTATTTCGCCCATAAAACAACGAAACAAAAAACCGTTCACTTTCTCCTCTGCTTTTTTTTTTCTTTTTCTTTTTCTTCTTCGTCCTCCTCCCGCAATTTCGCTCTGAAAATGGGGGCAAGAAAATGCAACACGCCGCAGCAAGGAGGAACATTCAATTACAATTACGACCGTGTGAAGCGTGCGTGGGCGGATAATGGGAAAGGAAAAGCATGAATGAGAGTAACCAGCGCGAGGAAGCAATGCGAGGAGCGCAGGTAATAGATACTGAATTATGAATGAACGAGAGAAAGCAAATTCCAAATGTGAAAAAAGGCAACGGAATAAAAATATTCAAATGTTATCCAAGAGTTTTGCTATACTTTCCTCTACCTATATGACTATATATAAGTAATAGATATGAAAAATGAATGAATACATGAATAATGAATTGTAGATGATTAACAAATGGAAGGGATCCAAAAGGGAAGAATGATCCGGATATGAAATAGATACAGTGAGTTTAAGATTTTTTGTCTTACTAGATATCTATTTATCTGTTGGTAAATAAATTAATGAAAGGATGAGTAAACTAACGACTTACAAATCACCCAAACACAGTTATCTACGATCAGCAAGTAACGCAGTGAAGCCAAAATAAGTTATTTATCTTTATAACATTTTTGTATCTATCGATCTTCACTTGTCGAATCTACAAGTAAGCAAACAAGTGAATGAAAGAATGAAAGAATGAAAGAATGAAAGAATGAATATGAAGCCAAGAACGTAAACAAGACTGAACCAACCGTACCGCAGCCACACATCAAGGGGAGCACTGCCGATGCACGACATACCTGCAAAAATAAATAAGTAAATAAATAAAAATGAAAAATCTCCAATGAGATACACACCCCTTTACAAATAGACATATTTATGGGATAGCTTAACGGGCTTGGATACCTCTGTGACGCTGCGTCAAGTAAACACACATAAGATACATATAATAAAGAGGACACGTTAAAATAGATTACTTATGATTCGCAACTCGGTTTGTAAACACGTAAACATTCCCGGGTTCACTGAAATGCGAAAATGTGGAATGACGTGACCCCTTTGCCCCTACCCTATACCATGCGACCTCCGTCCCTCGTGACCCCTTCTGACCCCTTGACACAGTTTCGGGATCAACATCAACCCTTCGGGAAAAGGATACACGGAGTCACCAAGAAATAAATAAGATAGAAAAATAACAGTGGTAATAATCATAACACTAAAAACAACAATGTAGTTGTTGCAGTAACAGTAATAGTAATAATAATAATAATAATAATAATAATAATAATAATAATAATAATGATAATAATAATAATAATGTTGATGATGATAAAAGACAAGTAATCATACAAAATAAAACAAAATAATACGCATAAACGTGGACCCTTCACCGCGAAAAAACAGAAAATATAGTGCCAAGTGGATATCCTATCCTGTTAGAAGAAAACAAACATATCTAACACATAAATAAACAAACAACAAAAGAAAGAAAACTTCATTAAGAAGCATCACCTTCGCTCCCGCATTTTATATTCCTTTCCCCTTTTCTTTTCCCTTTCCCCTTTCCTTCTCTTCTTTTACACCTCCAGAAAAGGAGGGAAAATCGCCGCGAGAAAGGCGGCCAGAACGATTCACGGCCGCCGACTGATGATTTGTAATCGGGCAATTTCTTTCCCCTTTCACCACTCTCGGAAAGTCGGGATGTGAAGGGGGGTTGCAAGGCCCTCTATAACATGCGTGAAAATGAAGGAACGAACTCATGCCTGGGACTCGATAACGCAGCGGGGGAGAGTTTTTTTTTTCTTTCGTGTATGCATTGTCCTGTATGGCCTTGGATCTATATATATCACAGTAAGGCAAGAAAAAAGCAATAAACATAAACAATACTAACAATACTAATGATGAAGACGAATAAACAAGCGAATGAGCACATACAAAAGTAATGGATTTACATTCGCTGCGTCAACCACAACCCCTGCCTCCTCCCCCCCTTAACCCAAACCAAAAGAATTACGCATTTCTTCACCCAAGACAATAAAGTTCATATCAAATTTCCCGGTACAATTAACTTGGGGAGCGTGTCGTGTTGGGCAACGCGAGTTCCCGTGAGTAAAACTGCCCTCACCTATAAATAGCCACTGCAACACAATGGCGAGATTATCGTTGTGTTCGTCTCTGCAGTTTGCTGGGGTGGAAGAGCCGAGCACAAGGCTCTTTCCTCATCCGAGAACACAGACAGACCTTTCCTCATCCTGTCGCTTCCTCTACCGTTCTATGCTGTGATATAAAGTTTGTGTAACAAGGCCGCGGCGGTCAGCATGTGGGCGTGCGTTGTGTTCCGTCTTCCTCTCCTTGCTGGCGTGTTATTAGCCTAATAACACCTTTCCCCCCTTTCCCCTCTACTTTTACGCCTCAAGAAAAGGAGGAAAAATCGACGCGAGAAAGACCGTCTCTCCATATAGTAGTTACAAGCATGCATACACGTTATATACACATGTTAGTACATACATACAAAGAACGAAAACCAAAATATGTCTTCTTTGGTAGTGAATGCACGAAGCACGTCGAACAAGCCAGAACTACTATTTCAGCCAAAGAGTTTCCCAAATCCATCTTCTGCAGCGTAACGCACCGGGGGAGGAAATTGCGATGGCCTGTGTTATGTCCCAGGAAGGGGGGAGGGGGAGACAGATGGCAACTACCACAGGGCAACTTTATAAATATCTGACAGACACATGGTCTCAGGATTGTAAACAGGGGAGAAATTAATTTATAATCAAGTTTTCGTGGCCCTTTGTCACAATCCACATTTACAATACTGTTGCATGTGCGTGTTAGATTGTAACGAACGTGCTATGTACACTTACTCGGAGTCTGGTGTTCCCTGAAAACAAAATACAAAAACAACTTCAAATTCTCTGGTTTTCAGCTACACCGAAAATGTTATGATCTCGCAGCACTTTTTCAAACTCCCCGGACATATCCTGGCCCAGTTCTCTGAAAAATGGGTCTACAAAATAAAACACGAACCCAAACGCCGACCATGATATCGCCCCCTCCTAATCTGTACAAGAATCTGTCGGACAAAGTCTACGGACTGGTTTGCAAAAACGAACCGCTACAAGTCAAAAACACTTTTTTTTAGAAAGCCTTCCATTTTCCTTCACGTCAGTCACGAGGAGTTTAGCCGTTCCATGACAAAGACAAAGTAAAAAAAAAGGAAATCCAAATAAATAAAAATAAAAATAAACTTTGAAGAAGCATTCATTATTCCACTGCCTAAACTGTGGCGCGGTGTTTACATTTCAACAAAGAGGTAAACAGATAATCGAATACTTAATGAAATACACCAAGCTTTGAACCCACTTAACCTTTCGACTAAAGACCCAATGACTATCAGTCAGCGTAAGTCTGCTTTAGGGTTAACACGAGCCTAGTTTTCACTTCTATAAATATCCACAATTATCCATCATCTTTTCATAGCATTCATTATACGACTATGACCTTTA
This sequence comes from Penaeus japonicus, assembly GCA_017312705.2. Taxonomy (NCBI): domain Eukaryota; kingdom Metazoa; phylum Arthropoda; class Malacostraca; order Decapoda; family Penaeidae; genus Penaeus; species Penaeus japonicus. The sequence goes on from BOPN01000945.1 coordinate 183,333, forward strand.
ACATTCATTTTAACGAACAGGGAAAAGCAAGGAACGCACAACCTAATTAGTTGCGTGACATCTATCTTTTGGTCAAGTTAGTTCTTCGTGTATAATTCAGTCAAATGGTGTTTGTATGTTCATAACTTTATATCATAGTTTTATATAAATTAATACTCTTGATATTGGAGGAAGGGGTTCCGATACCGTAGATTTCCTCACGTTATTTGAAGGACTTTGTGTCTCCGCACACGGAAATTTACGGAGAGTGAGCAAGGAAACTTTTGATGAGGATGGCACTCTACCAGAGATATCAGACAAATAAAAGCTTTACTTGCAATTGATAAAAGACGATTTTCTATACCCTTTCTTTAGGTATAGCTTATATATGATATTTTTTTCTCCAAATTCAGACAAACAAAATACGTTTTTTTCTGATTGAAATTCAAGAGAACCAGGATGACTTCTGGTAACGCCAGGCAAAACATGGGCGTGAAGGGGTCACATGTCCCTCCCACCCCCACCCCTCAACAAGGATCGAATTCCTACCTGGGGGTCAAGGGTCGTAGGATGTGTTTGTCAATAATTATGCAAATTAGTCGCACGAGTCAGTTTTCCGGTGTCGTGTAATGGACTGTTTGTTTATAAGAATGAAGGGGGGCGGTGAAGGGAGGTCAGAAAGAAGACAGATTTACAGAAGGATCACCGATAGTTAGAACACCTTTCTCCTTACTTTTGTAAGTGAAGTTTTCCCTTCGGCGTTTATCCTATATAAGTAACTAAACTAATAAACAAGCAAGCAAGCAAACACACACACACACACACACACACACACACACACACACACACACACACACACACACACACACACACACACACACACACACACACACACGCACACAATCACTCACTCACTCACTCACTAAAAAGCTGCGCCCCTGCTACCAAAATACCCCTCGGCACCCTCTTCTTCATCTCGGTTTCCTAAGCTCGCGTGTCTGGGGAAGCGTTCCTCTCAAAGCACTCCTTGTGGGAGATGATGCACTGGGCGCTCGGCGAAAGCTAAATGCGTTTCGGGGGCTGCATGTAAAAGGTTGGTGTGTGTGTGTGTGTGTGTGTGTGTGTGTGTGTGTGTGTGTGTGTGTGTGTGTGTGTGTGTGTGTGTGTGTGTGTGTGTGTGTGTGTGTGTGTGTGTGTGTGTGTGTGCTGTGGTGTGGCGTGGTGTGGTGTGTGCGGTGCGGTGCGGTGTGGCGTGGTGTGGTGTGTGCGGTGTAGTATGATGTGGTGTGTGCGGTGTGGTGTGATGTGGTGTGTGCGGTGTGGTGTGATGTGGTGTGTGCGTATGCGTTGTGGTGTGGCGTATGCGTGTTTGTGTGTGCCAGCGTGTGTATGCCTATATGTGTATGCCAGTGTGTGTATGCCTATGTGTGTATGCCTATGTGTGTGCCAGTGTGTGTGATAGTGTGTGTGCCTGTATGTACCTGGGTGTGTTAATGTGTGTATTGATTGTCAGCTGATTAACGAACATAGATGAAGAGAGGAAATCGATAGAGGAAAAGTTATGGCGGAGCCTGTTGCCAACCACGACTCTAGACTTGAAAAAAAAATCATAATGACAGAAAAGCCCGGCGTATTAACTCGCGTCCCACAACGCCCCCTTGTTAAAAGCAGCACTAATATCCCTTCCCTCGGTCGGAAGCTTCTTCGAACCAAGCACAAAGGGCGCCTTGTGACACCGTGACCAATCCGTGACGCACGAGCCGAATACACGCGTCCTGCGTCGACAAGATAATGAACGCTTAGCGCCCGCCGCTGCCATGCTCGTCTTGCATTTAACTCGCGTCCGGTGCGTTTAGTAGGCGGCTAAATTTAGCGCCAAAAGAGGCAAGAAGAGAGTACTTGCTTACAAAGGCAGCGTTATATCAATCCCTCTGTCTTTTGAAATTTAGTTTGTTGTTCTAAACATGTAATAATAATAATAATTATTATTATCATTATTATTATTATAGTAATAGTGATAGTAATAGTGATAATAATGATAATAATAATAATAATAATAATAATAATAATAATAATAATAACAATAATTGTAATTATAGTTCTAATAATAATAATAACAATAATAATAATAACAATAACAGTAATGATAATAACATAAATAATGACAATCACATCACAAACAGATAAGAATGCAATAACAAGGCTATAGAATGTAGCCAGCGCGGGCGCGTGGTCAGCCCTTTTCCTTCTTAACTGGATGACTATCATCACTACAACTAACTCGTGGAAATAAATGTGTTCTTCTTTATGGCGACTGATAATTCCGCTTGCGCAGTTTTACAAATTCCTTCCAGAAAACTTGCACATACTCCTTATGGCAAAACTTCTGAACAGAAATCATCTTTACGAGGCTCCTCACTGATGCTCGTCTGATAAACGGTCATTCTGGCAAGACAAAAATCCAGTGAACCAGAACGAGGTCAAGTCGTTTCTCCCCTCTGCCGCCGAGCTGACAAGACAAAAGAAACACACTAGTCTCCCCTCTCGTCTTCCTCGACCCTCACAGAAAACGGTTACTGGCCGCGACGTCCCAGTCAACCAGAACAATTTGTTAACGACAAACATAAAATTTTACCAAAGAATTCTCCACAATCTTTGACGTTTCTCTGAAAAGCTAAAATTATTTCTAACGATTAGACAAACACTCCTCCAACTAAACATTTGGCACACACGTCTCAAAGACACAACCAGGTCCAAATCATAAAAAACAAAAGACGGTAGAGGTGGGCGGGGCGGGATTTGTACAAGCCCAGTCTCTCCATCATGTTCGGAATGTACCGAGTGGGCGATTTGTCACAGCCCTTATTGCCGTCGGGGAACGCCACGAGCCCTCCTTTTCTCCCTGGCCCTCCCTCGCAGCTTCCCATCACACGCGTCCCTCTACATTTACTCCCAAACTGACTCGTGTTACATAACAAACTGAGGATTAATACTGATAGAGATTGAAATTCTGAATATACTTCAGCTTTCTTTAATGAAACGAACCTAGGATTAATATTGACAAAAAACGGATTTACAAAAATACCTCAGCATTCTTTAGAAAACGATATTATCACTTCCAGGCGTCACTACGGTAATCTGTCAGTGTCAGAGACTTAAAGAAATTATGCAACTACTTAGGGTTTTTTTTTTTTGGCCCGAGCAGCTGTTCTATATGTAGAAACAACATTAAATTAAAACTTAAATTACGTTTTTCCCGCTTTCCCAAAACTCCAGTCATTCGGCTAATGCATTCCCCGTCCTTAAAAGAAAAAAAGTAACGAAAAAAAAAAAAAAATGAGTTTCCTTTCATTAGACGCATAGTTCGCTCCCAAAACTTCACTTCCTCGTATTTCATTCTCTAACACGCCAAAAAGTAAAAAGAAACCGCCTCGCTGTGCTGCCTGACTCATAACTTCAGACTGTAGGCCGCTTGTCACGAAACTGGTTTGAGTCGCAGCCAATTCACTTCATGCTTTCCGGAACGTTTGACAGGATGCCTCGGACAGATTAGGGTAGTTCAAAATACTCCAGTCCGGGAATACATTTTCTTTCTTTAGCATGTGACTGTATCGTGGAAAGCATAAGATGTGCAAAGTTGTTTAATTTCATTCTATTCTATTTTACTGTATTTGATTACTTTCTTATTTCACATCAAAACAAATTCATCCATCATTTTAGTTTTTTTATTACAATTTCATTATTCAATTCCTCCCTTTCTTCTCTAACCTTCTACTTCCCACAATCACTTATTATTTCGCCCTCAGTCCTGGTCAGTTTCCTTCTTCCTCCCTTCAGTAAAGAGCAGCTTATGTAGAAAAAAATCATCATCACAACTTGATGATGATAATGTGAACAGAAATACGAAACCGTGTTACATGAAACCAGGAAATGTCGGCTTTGTCGTTCCACCAGCTCTCAACTCGTGGGCCTCGCGCCGTGCCAGGACTATGTTGAGAAGATACCGACATATATATAATACATTTGCTGAACTCGCGTCTCGGAATAAACTCTTACCAAGAAATAAACCACGAGAACTTCCGAACGCGCTATAAATATAAAGACTAACACAGTGTGCGAAAGAAATGCGATTGTTTGGTCTTTTTTTGTCACTTCGAGAGCCTGTCCTTCACATACGGGAGTCCTACGGTCAGCCGCCTGAGTTCAAAGGTGTAACCAATAGCAGTCTGGCTGGCAACATGATCCTGGCTACAGTCACCCCTCACCCAGCAACAAGGGACAATGGACGTGGCATTAGCGCGACACGTAAATCTATAAACATTCTATTGTTTTTTTTTCTATCAATTTCAATCTGACAGGCGATTAATCCGCGAGTGAAGCTGCTATCAGACGACATGTTTGGTGAAGCAGTAATGCGAATGGTGTCTTCATAGTCGATGCTGGCGGAGGGAGAGAAGTGGGGGTGGGAGGGGGGAAGGGAGGGTCGCCACCATGACGCCAACCAGTGTGATAAACGCTCTCTGTTCCTCTGCCGCCCACACCATCGCCACTCAAGACTCTCCCAGATGGTCTATGTCTCTCCCAGGTTGACACACGCGAGTCCGGTGTGTTACCACCACAGTGTACATTGGCTGACTAATAAACAGTTTTCAAAGTTAAAATAAAAACATATGAAATTACCTTCTCAGAGACGCTTGTTATTAGATCCTGACACAGCTTCCTCTCCCATCAAGATGCTCTTCACAGACCAGCGAGATGCTGTACTGCCCTACGTATCAGCCACACATACACATGCCCCTCCCTTCATTAAGAACAATCTTGCCCAATCTCATTACTCATCAGCTGGCACGGGCAGGGGGCCCCGACGCCACCACCGAAACCCTTTCATCCCCGTGCACTAAGTCAGCACTTGGCCCCAGGGCCCATCTCGCCCCTATAATAGTTACGGCTTTCATTTCCCGTATCTCTTCCCCTTTACCGTTCGTGTCGCCACGTTGTTCTACAATTAAGGGAAAGTCTCCCTGAATCATACCCCTTGGTAGTGACAAAGGGAATCAATTAAAACAATACATTATTCTTAAGAAAAGCTGAAGAGACAGGCAAGTAAATGAATAAAGGAAGGAGATAATAACATGTATCTGGTTCTAAAATAGTTACCCCACTGCCGTGCTCTCAATTCTTTCCTCTACGAGCCTCGCCCATACTCCCTCCCCTCGCCCACTTGACCTCTGACTTTTGGACGCTCCCTCCTCCCACCCACCCGCCCGCCCACGCCTCCCACCTCTACCTCCACCTCCCCGATTCTACAATTCTCTCATTACTGTCCATACCGCACCACCACGTCAATTCAGCTCTCGCTCCAGCAATGCTCTCCACTCTTTATGCAAGTGTGTGTTCACCGACATTCGTTCTCCTCCCCAAATACACCGTTATTCTCTAAGTTCCTCCCATATTCCTTCTTCCCTTTCTTCCTCTTCGTCACCTCTTCTTTTACTTCTTACGTTTTCTACATTTACCTCCTTCCCTCCTGATCACCAAGACAACCTTAGCTGCCATCTCACTTTCCATAACGTCAGCGAGAGTAATTCGAGCATCACAACGTCTGCAGATGCCATTAAAAGACGCATTCTGTTTGAATCCATTCTCGGTTTTTACTCTATTTGCCTGTCACTGTCTCCTCTAAATGGTCAGTCGAACAGCCAAGCAAGCAATACTGGCAAAGCAGGCAGATACCTAGATCTAAAGTCTCCCCCTTTTCCCCTCCCTCCATCTCCCTCTGCATGCAAGCAAGTTTGCGCACTCACATCACATCGAGACCTCACAGGGAACATCAAGCAAAGTAGGCAGACATGCATGCAGACAGACAATAAGCTGTTGCTACTGCCTCTCCCTTTCACCTCCTTCCCTCTCCTTCTGTGTGCAAGCAAGTCCCCATGACTCCGGAGCATCCATGACACACTCGTCCCCATCCCACCCCATCCAGCCGCCTGCCCTCGTGGTCATCACCCCAAATCATTTCCTCCTTAACTCTAACTCTCCGAGATCATCTCTGCGTTGCCGGCGGCGATGGATCTGCCATCGATCTAATAAATCATGCGACGAGATGCCAAGGGCCGGCATGTGAAAGGCATCGTGTTTGACAATGCAGCTTTATTCGGAACACATTTTTTTTTCTTTTTTTAGAAATCGTGTATGATAATAGAATCATTACCACCAACTTTTTTCATTACAAAAAAACATTGTGAAATATATCCTTATTTGTGCTTAGCCTTGCATTATTGCTTGGGAAATTATGGGTGCAAATATGCATGAAATTCGCACTATTTTCAAAATGCCACAGTAAGCCCTCGCGATTTATTCCATTTTTTCCATAACAGACGCGCTCTGTGCCATAGTTCAGGCTAATAACCACCGCGGAGGATACAACGCTACACCTGGTTAATGTATTTTGCTTTCCCTCACCGGCAAATCCGCTTATCATTTTTCACTTATTCAATAAAATAAAATCCCATTCTATAAAATAAATCTCCGTCTCATCTTGTTTGTATAGATATCAAACCTGGGACTAACTCGAAGTGCTAATGTTAATGGTCGTCAAAAATGTCTGTTTATTGTCGAACTTCATATCTTTTATAATTCATCTAATCCACAGCTTAGTCCCGCTATGCTGCCAACAATCCCGGCATTGAGAGTAAAGAGAATTGGTTACCCATTCCGCCTTTTTTTCTTTCTATTTTATTTTTATCGCATATCTTCCCTCTTTTTTCTCCCCCTCCTTCTATTTCTTCCTTATCTCTCTCTCTCTCCCCTATATTTCTACTTTACTCCCTCCATCCCACTCTCTCCTCTCCCAATCTCTCTTTCTTCCTTATCTCCCTTCGTCCACTCTCTCCTTCTCCCCTCTTTCTCTTTCTTTATCGCCTTTCCCCGTTCTCTTCTTCTCTTCCTCTATATCTTTCTTATCGCCCTCCCTCCCGTCTCTCCTTCTCCCCTCCCCTTCTACTTCTGTATCTCCCTCCCTCCCTATCTCTCCCTCTTCGTCTACACCACTCCTTTCCTCTCCATATCTCCTCCCCTCCCAATCCCTCTCTTTCTCTCCAGGATATAAATACCCCCTATGCCCCCCCCCCCGATTAATCTCCACTCTCCCTGTATATTTCAGACTCACTTCTTGAATCACAAACGGTAAAAAGCCAGAACTTGACGGCGATCTAATTACAGCGCTAACAGACCCGTTCTAAATCAAAATAGAGAGAACGGGAGGGAGACGACTCGGCTCTCCTAGAAGACTTATATCTAAAAATATCAAAGTAATCCAGTGTTTTGCATCGAAAATTTGGCAACAAGAGGTTTAAGCAGGTTTTAAAAAATCGGATCACGTTAGAAACCTAAAAATGAAACCTCGAGCCCACTCATTCAGATTCACCTAATGCCCACAATGCCAACCGCAAAAATACTGGAGGGCGTCCAAATAAAGACTTAACTTGGCTTAATTTGGGCTTCGCTAGCACCCACAGCGATGGGGAATAATGATAAAAGACAAATCGTTGTTTAACACATGGCTGTACCCGAGTAACTACATTACTGCAACCAGATTTATTTTCTAAATGGACGATAAGCCAGTTCACCCAAAATACAACCAACATAACAAAAGTCCAATTTCTTTAATCGCATTCACCTTCCCATGAATAAGATATAGCGAGATGTACACCCACACCCACATCCACCCCCATTACCTGCTCTACCCAACCACCTTCCCCAACACCCCCACCAGCGGCACATGACACCCCCACCACCCAACTCCCACTCACCCCGAACACACCTTATTGCATGACAACAGCTCTCGGGACACAAACCAGGTCACTGTGTACGTTTAAAAGTGATACGAGGTCGTGTACGCTTACAACCTCCATCAATATCCTCATGCTATATTTATCGTCATCGTCCCCCCTTTCACTCTCCCTCCCTCCCTCCCTACCCCACTCTCTCTTTCTATTACTTTATCTATTTTTCTAAGTTTCTTTCCTACTCTTTCTTTCATTCGTTGTTTCTCTCTTCCCTTCCCTAAACTTCTCCCTCTTCTTCCGACCAAAATTACACTCCTAATTCATAAATCGATAATGACACAGATTTGACACGCTGGGGGGTCCAGATCCAACCATGATGATACATAATACATGTACAGAGGCAGCATTGCTAATCGCACTGTACCGGGGATACTTCTGCAACAAACTAGACCACACATCTGCAACAAACTAAACCACACTTCTGCAACAAACTAGAATACACCTCTGTAACAAACTAGATTACACTTCTACAACAAACTAGAATACACCTCTGCAACAAACTAGAATATACCTCTGCAATAAACTAGAATATACCTCTGCAACAAACTCGAAAATAATCTACAAATGAATAACATATGATATTATTAACAACAGTCACAATAACGATAATATTACGAACGATAATAATGAAAAAAAGTAATTATGATAGCTATCATCAGCACAAACATTACGACTTTCGTTATTATAACAACGAACAACGAAAAATAACGAACAACTGTTCTGCCATATAAGGTTATTCTTATACTGAATCGGATGTTCAAGGTTCTATTTCTAGTTATTATTCGTATTCTTTTCCACACTTCTATCTCGTTCTTCTTCTGGTTTCTCCCGTTAATTACGAGTTGCTTGTATGCACCCTGATTATTCACGCCTTTTTTTTCTTCATCTTCGTTCCCTCTCTTCATCAGTTGCTTCCCTCCATATTTTTTGCGATCCGGAAAAGCCCGATGATCCTTACTTGCTAATTGACATTAATGAAATCCATCCTTTAGGGAGATGGGTGTGGGTATTATAATAAATATACATCTCTAATCATCTGCCTGCCTGCCTTCTCTCTTTATTTCTCTATTTTTCTCTCCTTTTCCCCTCCCTTCCCTTCTCTCTCTTTATCCCATCCCTTCATATCCCTCCCTTCCTCTCCTCTCCTCTCCTCTCCCTCCCTCTCTCTCTCTCTCTCTCTCTCTCTCTCTCTCTCTCTCTCTCTCTCTCTCCCCCTCTCTCTCCCTCTCTCTCTCCCTCTCTCTCTCCCTCTCTCTCTCCCTCTCTCTCTCCCTCTCTCTCTCTCTCTCTCTCTCTTCTCTCTCTCTCTCTCTCTCTCTCTCTCTCCTTCTCTCTCTCTCTCTCTCTCTCTCCTTCTCTCTCTCTCTCTCTCTCTCTCTCTCTCTCTCTCTCTCTCTCTCTCTCTCTCTCTCTCTCTCTCTCTCTCTCTCTCTCTCTCTCTCTCTCTCTCTCCTTCTCTCTCTCTCTCTCTCTCTCTCCTTCTCTCTCTCTCTCTCTCTCTCTCCTTCTCTCTCTCTCTCTCTCCTTCTCTCTCTCTCTCTCTCTCTCTCTCTCTCTCCTTCTCTCTCTCTCTCTCTCTCTCTCTCTCTCTCTCTCTCTCTCTCTCTCTCTCTCTCTCTCTCTCTCTCTCTCTCTCTCTCTCTCTCTCTCTCTCTCTCTCTCTCTGTCTCTCTCTCTCCCTCTCTCTCTCTCTCTCTCTCTCTCTCTCTCTCTCTCTCTCTCTCTCTCTCTCTCTCTCTCTCTCTCTCTCTCTCTCTCTCTCTCTCTCTCTCTCTCTCTCTCTCTCTCCTTCTCTCTCTCTCTCTCCTTCTCTCTCTCTCTCTCTCTCTCTCTCTCTCTCTCTCTCCCTCTCTCTCTCTCCTTCTCTTTCTCTCTCTCTCTCTCTCTCTCTCTCTCTCTCTCTCTCTCTCTCTCTCTCTCTCTCTCTCTCTCTCTCTCTCTCTCTCTCTCTCTCACTTTTCCTCCCTCCTTTAAAATGTCTGAAAACTTCTGGCCGGGGGAAAAGTTTGGAGCTCTGTCCCTCAAGTCTTTCGTCGCAGAAGCCAAGCTAGTGACAAGGAATATGAAGCTGCAGCATGAGTAAAAAAAAAAAAAGTAGTCTAGAGACGCTCAAAGGGGGGGGGGGTCTTAATGTTGAAAAAGGGACCCGAAAAAAAAGCTGAACAACAGGACATGCCCAACCTTTTAATAATCGCGTTAGTAAAAAAAAACTGGATCACAAATAATATTGAAATCAATAATGCATGAACGGCATCAAAGCCCCTAGGAAAAATGGCTTAGAGACAATTTGATAAGACAGAAATCAATTGGAATGATGAGAAACATGAGGGCTTCACTTGCGGGCGTGGCATAGGGGGGGGGGGAGGCACGACTGTTTCGGTAATAGATCGATGGGAGGGGAAGGAGACGAGGGGAAGAAGGGGGAGAAAGCGAAGGCGAACATGTACGGCTACGGTCAGAGCACGGAGGAAGAGGGAGGGAATACCGATAAACAAGGAAAGAGGGAAGATAATGATGAAACGTGAAATGGGAAGATGAAGAGAGAAGGGGGGGGGGGGGGCGGGGGGAAGAGAGAGAATATGGGAGGCAAGAGAAGAAAAGACAACACATTGCCAGGACCTATCAACCCCCCCCCCCCTCCTTTATCATCTCTTGCTCCATACAGGTTTCTAGAGATCTTTGGCCCTCTGCTGATGACAAGGCCACTGGCGACAGACAGAGTATCCACGAGTACATTCCTAGAATATGAAGGAGACTCGGCACACACACAAAAGGAACATTCACCTCCCATAAGCCTAATGGGGCAACATCTTGCCAAGACACGACAGGATTGTGGATCAGTACTTAGAAATCATCCCGAGAGGGGGGGAGGGGGCAGGAAAGGGGGTTGGGAGGGGGGAGAGAGTGAGTGAATGAGTGAATGAGTGAATGAGTGAGTGAGTGAGTGAGTGAGTGAGTGAGTGAGTGAGTGAGAGAGGGAGATGGTAAATCCATTTTGAAGGATAACCTGGAAATCCCCTAAACATTGCACAAGAAGCGCTCCTCTAGAGAGATGCGGGAATTACAGGCAACAAATCACAAAGGAAGCGAATTCACAGAAACCAAGCGTAGGGAGCCATGCAACCACCAAGTAATGAAACATCAGCTAAGGAATCAAACTACCACCAAAACAGTCTACCAGGACGAAAAGGACTAAAAAAGAAAAAGAGGATGAAGTAGAAGAAGGGAAAGGACGAAAGGGCTCTAAAACGAACCTAGAAGAGAGTAAGACTCACAGAAACAGGTTAAGAGGAGGAGAAAAGGAGACTGAAAGAGGGATTGCAAAAGGGGACTGGAAGGGAAAGGAAAGACAACCGGGAAGGGGCGCGTGGTTTGCGAACCAAGAAGGGGAGGAAATACGAAGAAGAATGGATAGCAAAAAGGAAGATAAACTGAGGAAGGGGCGGGGGAGAGGGGAGGAAAATATGACCGGAGCGACGGGCGGGAAAAAATATGGATACATAAAAAGACGAAAACACATTCGGAGGGTGCGTGTGACAGCGCGTAAGGACCACCATTACTGTCTGTCTGTCTCTTATTCTCTGACACTGGTGCGTGAATGAATATATAAATAAATAAATACAAATTCTCGAACCATACGCATGACAATAGATAATCAAGATGGAAACATTTACGATGAAAATGACAAAAGAAATCTCCAAATGATTGTAAATAAAATATCTTTCAAAAATTAGTTTAAACAACTTTTCAAACTTATAACGTCTTTCATAAGTGAAATCCCGTAAATAGATGAAGATGATGACAATACTTGCTGACACAAGGATACCTACAAACAAACGTAAACATAAACACACATACACAAAAACACACTCCTGCAATACGCAATACGTTGCGAAGCAGACGGGGGTTGGGTAAACAGTGGCAATAGGAGAGGAGGGGGGGGGGGCTGTAGGGGAGGGGGAGAGTTGTCGATAGCTGCCAAAAGACCCCCCCCCCCCAACAACCCCCATCTTCACGCTCGACACTGGGCCAAGGTTACGCCTCTTGCCCCCCCCCCCCACCCCCTTCCTCAACCCCGCCAACCCGTCTCTCCCTGGACGCTGCGTGACTACAAGGGCACATCGATCAGCCGAACCTCTCTCGTCACCGTGATGTGTCTCCTCTCGCTTTCGAGGAGGACTTTGAAGACGGTCCTTGATTCCTTCCTCCTCGTTAAACACCTTCCGAGGACCCGCAAGTTGACAAGCGAGATTAATCAACGCGAGGAGCAAGCGGGCGTGGTACTTAAATCGAATCTATCCGGTAACCATTATGATGACGTAGGAGTGACGTTCCTCGAGCAAACATTCCGCAGCTCTTCCAGATAAAGTCTACGGACTGAACTCGCCCAGAGAGAGGCTGGAATGCAAAGCGCGTAATTAGGTCCCGCAACAACAAAAACAAACAGAGAGACGCGCCTCTTCATCAGTAGATGACGAGCTTTAATGACACTTAATTCTTCTATGCCACTGACAATGTAACCAAATATCTTCCCAACATATATAATAGAATAGTTATTTTGATGTGCAGTATTCTCATATTTCAAGAATCATCTGTTCCATGTATTTCAGATTTAGATTACCAAATAAGCCACACGCAACGAAAATTATCCGGTATTAAAGTTTGCCAAGTGACATCGACGGGTATAAAAAAAATGAAGGCACAGGATGAAGCAACTCCCTTGATCCTGACATTTGAAAAAAAGTTCTCACTTGCGAGGCTTCCCCGCATACCTGGTGGCCACTGCATGACGTCACCTAAGGGGTACATTGTACGGGGACGCGGTGAGGGTCGCCCACCACAAGGCAGGCCCTACACAAGAGCCGTGGTGAAAGTTGAAGTACGGCACGCCGAGGGAGAGGGAAATAAGTGCATTTCTTAATGGTGCGTTAATTACTGTCCACGCTCGTTCAATAAATCAAGCGCATTCCGTCGACTCACCACACTCCTAAGGTCCCTCTTGGGCGTTTCCCGAATAAGGGAGGCTTTTAAGTAAACAGATTTTACAATTTCTTGGGACATTTATTTTTCCCAGAACATCCCACGGCCGATGGACAAGTCCATGACGTCACTCGGCCAATTCATCAGCATGCAAGCAAAGGCATGACTTCACAAAAGTTTGCTCATAGTAATTTCAAAATACTCAAAGTGTTGATGACGCCATCACCTGTTCAGCTTCCCTCCACCGCTAGTCTGTGATTGATAAGGATGTTCAAGAACGGGTCTGTCTTTGGTCATTTGAATTACAAATGAATCCAATAATCCATGCGTTTTTTTCTTAAGCTGAGGATAATAAATACAGGTGATGTTAGTTGTTTGGAATGTAAACATCCGAATACACAACGGAATCTTAAAACTCAAAATGACCCTCACACCTGACAGCCACGGGAATGACGTCATGCTTGCTTGCTTGCCTGCCAGCCGTTCAAAGGTAGGTCTCAACAGGTGCATCCTCCATCTTCACTCATACTTCCTTTCATAACAATTTCTGGCTAGATATACTCTCCTCTCCTCTCCTCATTCTCTCGAGTCAGTCTCTATCTCTTTCTCTGTTTCTTTTTTTTTGTTTTGTTTTTTTCTTCCTATTCCTCTCCCCATGAACGTTGTGGGTGGGTGGGTGGGTGGGTGGTTGTGCACGCGTGCTAAGTGCGCTAAGCATTATAGAAGATCGAGTTTCCGAGTACTCCTCTCCCACTCTCTTTCCGGGAGTCATTTCCCTTATTTCCTGCCTTATCTGAGCTTGTTATCCGCATGTTTATTTACATGCGCCTTCAGAGGAGCTTCACCGAACGCGCCTCTGCATAACCGTCTTTCTATACGGCGAATTAGGTCGTATAAAGCAAAATATCATGAAGAGGTGTCCGCGTGGCGTGCCGATACGAGTGACGGGGAAAAGGTCACGTGACGCATCGTCTACCCCTCTAAATCACTCTCCTCTCTTTCTTTCTTTCCTCCTTCCTCTCACTCACTCACTCACTCACCTACGCATTCACTCTCATTCGTTCTCTTCCTCTCTTAATGTTTACCGTTCCTCTATCCCTCTACCAATCCTATAAGCACGCACTCACAAGCACGTACTCACAAGTACGCACGCCCTTTCACTTTCCAGTCTAAAGTCTCCGCGCACATAACACAAGACAGACAAACGCACACTTACAAAACACATGGGCGCGTAGTCACGTGGTGGTCGGACACTCCTCTCGCGCTGAACAATGCTTTAAACCCCATAATGAAATAAGTACGGGACCCTTGCAATGCGGGTATTTCCTGCCCCACACATGCCCAGTAAATTCACTCCCTCAACCAGGTGCAACCGCAAAACAAACTACCGTAATGCGGGGAATCACAGTCAAACAAAGGAGGGGGTAATTAAAACAAACACACTGATTGAGTAGATGAGAATGAGTGCCACTGTCATCAGGCGAGAACGCTCTGTGGGGGGAAGGGGGGGGGGCACGTGATATCAACAGTGTCAGTGGGACACTGGCATAGTGGAGGTGCCGATTCGTAGGTATGCATTGAGGAAGGATATAGAATATAAGCAAATAGAGAAAGAAAGAGCGAGAGAGAGAGCGGAAGAGGAAGAGAGAGAAAGAGAGAGAAAGAGGGAGAGAGGGAGAGAGAGAGAGAGAGAGAGAGAAAGAGAGATAGAGGAATAGAGAGGAATATAGAGAGAAAGTGGGGGAAGGGAGAAAGAGAGAGAAAGAGAGAGAAAGAGAGAGAGAGAGAGAGAGAGAGAGAGAGAGAGAGAGAGAGAGAGAGAGAGAGAGAGAGAGAGAGAGAGAGAGAGAGAGAGAAAGAGAGAGAGAGAAAGAGAGAGAGAGAGAGAGAGAGAGAGAGAGAGAGAGAGAAAGAAAGAGAAAGAGAAAGAGAGAGAGAGAGAGAGAGAGAGAGAGAGAGAGAGAGAGAGAGAGAGGAGAGAGAGAGAGAGAGAGAGAGAGAGAGAGAGGGAGAAGAGAGAGAAAGAGAGAGAGAGAGAGAGAGAGAGAGAGAGAGAGAGAGAGAGAGAGAGAGAGAGAGAGAGAGAGAGAGAAGAGAGAGAGAGAGAGAGAGAAGAGAGAGAGAGAGAGAGAGAGAGAGAGAGAGAGAGAGAGAGAGAGAGAGAGAGAGAGAGAGAGAGAGAGAGAGAGAGAGAGAGAGAGAGAGAGAGAAAGAGAAAGAGAGAGAGAGAGAATTAGAAAAATAGAGACAGAAAGACAAGCAGAAAAAAAACAGCCCGGGAAAGCAGGAAGCGAAAAAAGCCAAGGCATGGCGCCCAGCTCATGAATCCCATGACCCAACCCAACCACGAGGAATCATGATTCAGGAGGAACCATGAACCCCGGAACCCTTGACACCAGCCACACGCCAGCCCTCGACACCAACCTCCATGATTCACGAGGAACCATGAACCCCGGAACCCTTGACACCAGCCACACGCCAGCCCTCGACACCAACCTCCACCATCTTCCCACCTTCTTTAACAATTAAAAGAACATTTGTCAGATAAAAGAGACAGGTCGTAGAGGAGACTGAAAAAGAGGAAGGAGAGGGAAAAGAGGAAAATGACGATAATGATGTTTATGATGATGATGATGATGATGTTTATGATGATGATGATGAAGGAGAATATGGGGGAGGAAGAGGAGGAAGAATCTTGGGGAGATAAGGAAGAGGAAGAGGAGGAAAAACAGAAGAAGAAGAAGATGGGAGAGGAAGAGGAGGAAGAATATTGGGGAGATAAGGAAAAGGAAATGGAGGAGGAGGAGAAAAACATAAGAAGAAAAAGAAGGAGAAAAAAAAAACGTCGCAAAAAAGTGCGAGCCGGCGACGATGACCAGAAATCCCACATGGAATCTTTATCCTCGCCAATCTCGCCTGTGCTGTAGCCTTCTCTCCTTCTAGATGGTTCCACTGATGACAAAATATACACCCACCCACTAACCAAGCCTTTCCTCCATCCAGCCCTAAACAAACAAACAAACAAACAGGTAAGAAAAAGAAAAAGAAGAAAGGAAGTGGAGGAAGAAGATAAAGAAGAAGAAGAAGGGAACAAGAGGAAGAAGATAAAGAAGAAGAAGAAAAGAAGAGGAGGAAGAAGATAAAGAAAAAGAAGTAAAGAAGAGGAGTAAGAAGATAAAGAAGGAGAAGTAAAGGAGAGAAGGAGGAAGATAAAGAAGAAGAAGAAGAAGAAGAAAAGGAGAGGAGGAGGGAGATAAAAAAGAAGAAGAAGAAGAAGAAGAAGAAGAAAGACATCGCAAAGGAAATCCAGTCAACAGGTCTTTATCTGCCCACCCCCCCTCAATACAACTCCCTCAGATATCCCCATCCTCCTCCCCACAACCCCACACATACCCCACCCCCCTTACGTAACTTCCTGTCAACGTCTAGGACAGCCACGTCTAAGATTCCGCGAGTCACCGTTCTCCGCGCGTGGCTCCTGCTCGTGCGCAAACTCAAGCCAGAGCGAAAGGCGAACGAATATCTGAAGACGACAACGACAACGGCGACATCTGACGGCGGTAAAATGAAAGAGAGCGCTGACGGAGGATGCTGAGGATGTAAACAGTTGATGGGGTAGTGTGTTGTCGGTGTAAATAGGATCCCGAGGAACTGGAGGATGAGCTGACGGGGGGGAAGGGAAGGGTGGGGAGAGGGGGGTATTAAGATGAGGATGAGGAAGTGGAGGAGGAGGAGGAGGAGGAGGAGGAGGAGGAGGAGGAGGAGGAGGAGGAGGAGGAGGAGGAGAGGGAGGATTGGAGGAGGAGGGGGGAGGAAAAGGAGGAGGGGGGAGGAAGAGGAGGAGGGGAGAGGAAGAGGAGGAGGAAGAGGAAGAGGAAGAGGAGGAGGAAGAGGAGGAAGAGGAGGAGGAAAAGGAGGGGAATGATGATGATGATGATGATGATGTAATATGACGAATAACGTAATATCCACGCCACAGGAAAGGTAAGCATCCGAAGAAACAACAATCAGAAGTGAAGCGTGCTTGAGCATACAATTCGATAGGAAAGGCGAAGAGGAATGATGATGCAACAACGATAACAAGGACAGACTAAGAATAAGCAAACAGGAAAGAGATTGAAGATCGGAAGATTGGGGAGAGGGGAAAGGGGGGGGAGAGGAATAGGAGAGAAGGAAATGAGACAGATGATGAACGCGGAGAAAGTATTCAATGGAAGAGGACATAATGCAGCCGTTGCAACATCATGCTCATCCCTCAAGCATGGTTCTTAAAGTGTAGACTTGCAAGAGAAACGGGTATGCAAGAGAATTGACCATCAGGAAGGAAGGAAGGAAGGAAGGAAGGAAGGAAGGAAGGATGGAAGGAAGGAAAGAAAGAAAGGGGAGGATTTTATTTCCAGGTCGATCGAAAGTCCATTTTTGAATCCGATTCCCTTCAAATTTGATATCGAAATACAAAATTCGATACTAAAACCGCAGCAATTCCAAAATGCATCCAAACATCCTGCAAGTCCTTGAATGCAACCAACAAGAGTGTGACCTCGATTGCAGATGGTTGCAGGTAATGAATATTGTCTGAGGCCTGCCTGAAATATATAGGTCGATAAACAGAGCTGGCAACTGCGATATTGAGCTTTCGCGTTTGACGGTAAAGGAAAAAAAGTGCTGACATGCATTTCTTTGCTATTGGGTCCGACCAACATATTCTACGCAATTCTTTAAAGGAATGTCTTATGTTAATAAGAAAAGAGATCGGTATTTCTTTTTGGTTAACATTGCTAGGAATTAAACTGAAATGTAAGGTTTTGCAGGCGATCGGGAAACTCAATACAATATTGACCCTGTCTGATACCGGCAAACACTTCCTCGATTTTTTTCCAAGTCATCAAAGCGGTTTCCACGAGAAAGAACATTCCACAACTCCTATTACACACACTCTCTCCCTCCCCTTCTCCCTCTCCTTCTGTCTCCCCTTTTCCCTCTCCCTCTCCTTCTCCTTCTCCTTCTCCTGTCTCCCCTTCGCTCTCCCCTTTTTCAACTCTTTCTCCTTCTCCTCATTCTCCTTCTCCCTCCCCCCTCTCTCTCTCCCTCTCTCATTTCTAGTCTGCCCCATCCTGGAATCATTTCTTCAATAATACACGTTCCCTCGTTGCCACCTGATGCTCTCGTCATTCTCTCTCAAAGACTTTTTCCCCGCACTCTGTCTTCGTTTTCCTCGCAGGGCTGTAGGCGCACTCGCTACTCTATGTCTTCTTTTATTTTTCATCTCATTCCATATACCTTTCCTCCAAATGTCTTGCCATCAACTCAACAACCCATTCGCCCCCTCCCCCCCCCCCCAACCTCTCCTCTGGTCAACTTACACTTACACTTACACCTACACTTCCCCTCAACCTCTCCCTCTCCCATCCCCACCTTCCCCCCACTCACCCGTTCTAGTTCCCAATCCCGTTCTCATCCCCCCCCCTTCAAAGTCTCCTCCTTCCCTTTAACGAGTGTGCCACGCGGAGATAAGGAAGAGATCAGGAAAATGAACCTCTGCCGGGACCTTATCTCGCCCGGGATCATCGCGTGGGTAATCTGGCAAGCTTCTCTCACCTCCTCCCGGTAACTCCCGGTCACGTGTCCTCTTCGTTCGCCGGAAGGACGCGAGGGGAGGCTGTCGACGTCCACATTAGAGAAGGAGTTCTTCTATTACGCTCAACACTCCTCTTTATCTAGCTATTTAATCTACTATCTACTTAAATATCTATCTATCCACCTATCTATCACCTAACTATCAAGCCCACTATCTATCTCTTTATCGAAGCTAATATTTATCTATCTATCTATTAAGCCCACTATTTATCTATCTACCCGTTTCTATTCTATTTGCCTGCCTGCCTGCCTGCAAATATATATTAAGATGGCCTTCGTTCGTTTGAAGTCGATAATCAAATAAGTGTTTAAAATTCGTTACGCCACGGTTAATGGCTGCAAACGATGCCCCATTAACGTCACTTTCCCACATAACTATGGTTGACAAAGCCGGTGTTCCCTGCAGATAGGACCGGCGAGAGAGATATAGTTACCATTAATACTTACTGGCTTGCTTGCCTACTTAAACCGGTCTAGGTTCACGTATATTCCTAATTCCCTGCACATATCTTGCGTTTCCAATCTGGCCTACACTTATCATCCAAGCCAAGCCCCTGCTCTGTATTCTGGATAGATATAAGCAATTTTACGTTGGTATACCATTGGCACAAAATCCTTTTCCTACAAAGGCACAAAATCGGCATGACAGTCCACATGACTCAAACGCAGCTCGTCTCTGAAACCTGAGCAAAATCGCAACCCCAAAAGGCATACCACATCTCCTGTATCGGGAGCATCTCCTCACGTTCCCCACCACCCACCCTCCAGTGCCTCCACCCATCAACCAAAGATCCTCCACCCCCTCCCGCTCCATCCATCCACCAAAGCTCCCCTACCTCTCTCCCTCTATCTAACCACCAACACCCCCACCCTCCTATCCCTCTGCCCATCCACCGAAACTCCCTCCCATTCAACCTATCCGCTTGCTCCCTCCTTCCCCCTCCACCCATCTACCAACACTCCCCTCCCTCCATTCCCCTCCCCATCACGAATACACTTAACCCCGCCAACTTATCTAATACAAAGTTAGATTGAGGATAAACCAGAGGCGGCTGAGAGGGGTACGCTTCCTTAACAAGAATATCGACCCATTAGAATTTTTCTCCATCCCCTTCCCCCGGTCCCCCCCTCCCCCTCCTCCTCCTCCTCCTCCTCCCCCTTTACCCCTTCCCTCCACTCCTTCTACCCAACCCCTCCCCTTCCCCTTCCCCTTCCCCCATAGACCCTCCTCCTCAAGCCTGAAACAAGATAAGGTCGTGGCTAAACTTCGTAACTGGCAAAGTTATTCATCATGCCCACGGGGTACAGGGGAAGGGGAAGGGGACGGAGAAGGGGAAAGGGTGGATGGGTGTATAGGTAGGTGAGTGGGTAGGTGGGTGGGCGAGGGAAGAAGAGACAGAAAAGAGGGAAGAAATATGGGGAGGAGAGAAAGAGAAAGGGGAACCCAACAGTCAGGTGTTGGGGACGAAAAGAGAGAAAAAAGTGGAAGGCATTTGTTCCTCTTGATAAATGGAGCTACTTACGAAGAGAGGGAGGGGGGAGGGAGAGAGGAAGGGAGAGAGGGAGGGAGAGTTAAATAAGAAAGGGGAGTATATGGGTACAGCATTAAGCATGAGCAGGGAGAAGAGAAAGGGAGGGAGGGAGTAGGTGGGGGATAGATCGACGGAGAGTGGGAAAAAAAGTGGAAGGAAAGGTACGGGAGAGAGGAAGAGATGGGGGAAATGAGGGAAAGAGGAAGAGAGGGAGAAAGGAATGGAGAGAGGGAGCAAGAGAGGAAGAGAGGAATATACTGGTGAATCGTTCATGCGGGCTTGCGTACATGAAACTCAAAACACCTAAAAAAAAAACAAGGACACAATGATAACAAATAAATAAATGAACAAATAAGAATAAATAAATAATAAGCCCACAACGGATAATCACAAACAATACGCTTCCCCCGACGTCCTTTCGCATTACAAAGGACATTCATTCCAACCCGCTTACCACGATCCTAGACGAAAGGATTCTGAAACCGATTCGAGGATTACGCCTTCAAAAGTCCCAGGCGCGGCCTGAGGCGATGTCTTCAAGGCTTCTTTTTTTGTGGATTTTCTGTTTGTTTGTTTGCTTGTTTCGCTGGAAAGGGTCTTTGGCTGTTTGATTGCGCCTCATTCTTGTTTTTTGTTTGGGTCCTTTATTGTCCCGTTGTTGACCTTGATGGTTCTTTTCTGACTCCTGTTTCGTGTTTTTTTCTACCACTTTCTGTCTGCGTGCCTTTACATCTCTCTCTCTCTCTCTCTCTCTCTCTCTCTCTCTCTCTCTCTCTCTCTCTCTCTCTCTCTCTCTCTCTCTCTCTCTCTCTCTCCCTCTCTCTCTCTCTCCTCTCTCCCTCTCTCCCTCTCTCCTCTCTCTCTCTCTCTCTCTCTCTCTCTCTCTCTCTCTCTCTCTCTCTCTCTCTCTCTCTCTCTCTCTCCCCCACCCCCACCCCCCACTCCCACCGGACACCTGCCTTCATTGATAGTCCGGTTCTGCTTGCTCCCGCTATTATTCCTCTTCTTCTTTGTTTCTTCGTCTTCTTTGCTCGCCCACTCGCACGTTCCCTCTCTCTCTCTCTCCCTTTCCCTCTTTCTCTCCCCGCCCCTCCTTTTCCTCCTCTTCAACTGAGATTCTCCTTCCTCTGATTCTGATGCTTCTTCAATTTCCTTCATCATCGCTATTTTCTCTCAATTTATCGTTTCATTCCCACGTTCTCTTCGGCGAATTCCATCGAGTTTCCTTCCTTCTCACCTTCGCCGTATTTATAGAAGGTTCAAGAAGAAAAAAAGGAACGCCCTACGTCATTTTCCTAACGACTTCCGAAATTAAGGTGGTCTCAAAGGTCGTCTTCTTGAGCCTTTTGCCACACATTATGTAGCAATACCAACATTTAAGAGTAAAGAAATCAGTATAATAAAAAAAAAATCAAGAAAAACAAGTTCCAAAGCCAAAGCCAAGAAAAAAACTACCATACTTTTCTTTAAAAAAAAACATTAAAATAAATGAATGAAGCAAGGAAAAAAAACTACGCGAAACAGAAAACACAGACTGCAAAACAGAGAGAGAAAGAGCGAGAGTGAAAGAAACGCACGCAAAGGCCTGAAAAGGCTTATTCTTCGCCAGGGAGTCCGGGATAACATCTACAGGAGAGCAGCGTCACACAAAAGGGAGAAGCCTATGCCGCGCCATGAGGCACAGAAAAGAACGAGATGAGATAGATCCCAAAAAAGGCTCAAAAGAATGCATGTTTAGAAAGGAAGGGTTATTTCTAACAAAAAGAAGAGCTAAAAAAGGGGGTATTGTTCGCCTAACATTTCCATCGTGACTTAGGAGAGTAAATCCAAACGTCAAAGTACTTGCATCTCACTCTAGGATGTATAAAATACACCTTCCCTTGCACAAGCTCCCAAATAATACAATATAATACATCAAGTGGATATCAAAGAAATATCCGAATAATTGTTGTGGTCTTCAGAATCCCCGAAAGAACTGGCATGAGCCCCCTGCGGCGGGCCTGGGACATGCCACGTGGCCAACTCGCAGTGCTCTGGGGGCTGGGGGCTGCAGAAGGCTCCATCCAGACCTATCTTTCTTGAATTCTAAATCTTTCCTGAAGGGTACAAACTCACTTCAGAAAATCCAATACACCGAACACTTTTTTTTGCACAGGAAACAAAACCGATATACTCTCTCCCTTTCTCCCACAGCCTCCACCAAGACACCTATTCTTTCTCTCTCTCTCTCTCTCTCTCTCTCTCTCTCTCTCTCTCTCTCTCTCTCTCTCTCTCTCTCTCTCTCTCTCTCTCTCTCTCTATCTATCTCTCTCTCTCCTTTCATAGAACAAGCCCCTCCAATGCTCGGGATGCTGCTAGATCAAAGCGCGTGCGCAGGACACACCAACCGGCATTTCCGACGCAACATGTAATTAGTGCCGGTGCTGTATCGGTGTCAAACAGACATAGACCCCGACTTCGACTCCGAACACCGACTTCGGCTACTCCTTCCCCGCACGCGCTGAGATGCCAACAAAACAAACTCGTATATGCTGGAGGCAAAGACATCAAACTAGAAATCTATCCGTTACAACAAATCAACCGTTAATGAACTTCACTGGTGGATCAACTCATAAACAGACAGGTTAACAATTATTCCAAAACATAGCGATGACGATGATAATTCATCCTCATTTCTAACCCAGCAAACATTGAAAACTCTTAATCAGCTAAATATGAACATAACAGATAAACAAAGTCATAAATCATAATTAAAACTTTAAAAATACAGGCTAACTTAACGAGCGAAAAAAAAACTTGAAAAATATAATCACCCTAAGCAGGACAGGCAACACAATGACGTCACCGGGCCCTTTGAACCTTGCCGACTGTTTAAGTTGTCGAATGAGTAAACAACTCCAAAGAGACCAGACGTATCTATCCTTGGTAACTGTTATATGCAATGGCTACAATTTTATCTATATCGAGGATGTATCTATTCATATTTGTAATTGCTTACGTTTAATTAATTCCCAATAAGTAGGTCTCTATTCATAATCTTAATTATGGATAATCGAATAATTATTATCTCATTAAAAAAACCCTAAATAAATGTTATGAAAATATCAATAGTGATAAAGACAACATAAACACCTTCATATCTTCCTTTTCAAAGACTTTTTTCACTAGTTTTAACACTCCTTTCCCCTTGCTGACAATTCTAAGAACCTTCTCTCCAGTTACTCACTCTTTATACATGTTCATGTCCACTTCACGTCCCCTTACTTTCGCTCTCTCTTTCTTTTCTTTTCTCTCTCTCTCTCGTATTTTTGTATGATACGCATAAAGTTAAGCTACTGTATGGATGATACTATTGTCATCATAAGACTTTTCTGCACAAAATGAAAGTCATAGTATCTACGCCTGTTCAGATGCATATATGTCGAATACAATCTTCAAAATGAAAACAGAAATCTTCCTCTCTTCTTTCTACCTCTCCTGCACCCCCCCCCCTCCCCCTGCTGAGAACCTGGCAAATCCTGCCTACCCCGAGGGATGGGAGCACAGGATGCATGAGAAAGGCAGGAAAGGAGGAGGGTGGGATAAGGGTGGAGGGAAGGGGGTAAGTCATGGGTCAGGAGGGGGTTCTTATGAGGCGAAGCGGATCATCTCCAGAGTAAACCCACTCTCCAGAGCACCGAGTTTTTGCACCCGATTCCTCTCCTTGCCGCTTTCCTTTGTTTACCCAGTGATCCCCCTCCCCATCCCCATCCTTTAGCCTCCCGACCATTCCCCTCCCCCTACTCCCCACCCACCCATTCCCATTTCCAACCCACTATTCCCTATTCCCCTTTCCATCTACACCCTATTCCCTTTCCCACCCACACCCTCTTTCCCTTCCCATCATACCCTCATTCCTAATCCCACTACCCCTCCCCACATCCTTCATTCCCAATCCCCCACACTATCCAACCCCTTTTCCCCATTCCCCTCCCCTTCCTCACAACAAAACGCATTCCCTTCCCCACAATGCACTAACAAAGCTTGTTCTATTTCAATTTCAAGTATCAACATTTATATTTCTCTGAAGAGCTATTGACCCGAGTTGCACAAGGTCTCCGGACGCCATTTGATGTTCTCTTTCCGGCCGTACATGATGCAGCCGCGTTCAGCCTGCTCTGCGTACACTGCACGACCGGAAGGACGCAACGGGGCTTAGCGGCATCCAGAAAACAAAATAAATAAATACATAAATGAAAATAATAATAATATGTTATAATAAGTTATGCCTCCACTGCCCATGATCTAGCATTCTCGGATAAGGAATGTTCAAATAACAATCATTGTATGACTGTATCTTCCATCAACTAAATCCAACCGCATGCAATGTCTACAGTCCGCCTCTCTTCTACCAAATGACCAAATCCCCCCCCCCCCCCCTTGCTATGGAAACGACAACGACCTGTAACGAAGCGATGTTGGGATAAAGCCTAGGGCGCGGGGTTTTTAGGCCTTCTGATATGTATTAGGCCTACAGCTTACCGTGACAAAAAACGCCTATGTCTCTTAACAGTATGCTTCTGCTGTGGACATAGAATATAGTAGGTGGACACGAAAGACAACCCTGTGGTGAAAAAAACGTACAGGTCAAACATACACTGCTGCGTATGCTTAGGTAGGAGGAGAACGATCTATTACGAGATATGTATTTAATTACTCTCAAATCCGCTATTTAATTAAAACGACAATATCAAATGAATATATGATCTTAAAGTTGGGAAAAGCGTTATATACAAAGAAAACTAAAATTGGGAATCCTTCAAGAAAAAAAAATTGTCTTGGCTTGAAAAGTCTTGTAAGAATAAGTAATGTTCTCAAAGGTTCAGGCCTTCCTTGAGAAATACTTTGAGAGAACAAAGGATAATGACCGATAAATCCATTAAGAATACACGGACGCACACTCACATACATATCATGCAAATCCACCACACCCGATGCCGAGTTAAAGTCTACGGCTTTAAACTCCCACGATGTACAAGCGGCGAAGTCGGCAATAAAATACAAAGCCTGGAAGCCGCTCCTTTCATCGCGAAACAAAGAGCTCCTCCGACGCGGCGCCCTTCGGGATGTGCACAAATGAGGCCGATCCTCCTCCGAGTCCATTTCTTTTACAACGAAATATCTAATATAAAAAAACCGGGCCTGTCACAATAACCACGGCCTGAATTAATACGCGTGGTCATTGTAGCGAAATATTTAATAACTGCAATACAATGTGGACGAGAAGACAAAAGACTGTGGAAACTGAGAAAAAATCGCCTGTTTCAGGCTACTTCGCAAGGATTAAAATGTCGTGTAAAATACGTTCACGCGCTGGATAATGCCTAACCTATATTATTACCTTCTCCGAGCTCAGGTGTAAAAACATCGCATTCCTTACATTTTTCATCTGTAGTATGTCTTTCTCTCTAATCAGAAAAATCGCAAACAAAATCTTTTAGTTAATAGACATTAATTTCCTTCTAGTATGGCTCACAATCACAGTTTCCTTGCCCTTGGTACCGCAGAAGGAACCCCAAAACAGGAGAGAGGAAAGGGACGGAGATAACAAAATAAGAGACAATCTTGCCAACCGATCCGATAAAAAGGGAGGAAGAATTAAACTTCCCCATAACTTGCGTGATTACCTGCGCGCACTAGCACTCTCGGCGGAACAGGAGACCCATTTCGCTCCCTTTAAAACCACTAACTAGCCTCATTCTTCGAAGCGTCTGGACCAATTATATCATTTAATAATCCCGGCAAGCCATCAAGCTTTATTTACTCTGACACGTGAATTACTCTTCATTAACATGCTACAGTTACCGACAGTGCTACTCCTCAGAGCGCCACAGTAAACACACCAGCGTCATCATGTTGAATAATGGCATACTGGTTATAACTGGACATTAAATTACACAATTCGTCAGATATGCAAACCAGACGAGTGAGATAACAAACACATCTTAAAACCAAAGCCAAGGCGACATCTGGCGTTGGAAACTAGGCCTAATTTTCCTCTAGGCGTCCGTACCTTTCCCAGGAGACGGAAAGGGAACTCAAATCAGACGTTCTTTGTCCGCCGCTGAGCTCTCCACCGCACTCACGCCGGACGCAAAACAACGCAAGCACACGTGTTGTTTGCTTGGTCCGGAATAAATACATGACAGCGCCCATTCCCCTGTTGTAAAAGGTGTGTGATCTACTCGACTTGCACGCTTCCTGGCCATGCCAACTAGGCCATGAACCTTGTTACTAGGTCGCGTGGCTGCTAAAACGTAGCACCTTACTGCCAGCGCTCCATTACTTACATTTAATGGAGTGCCAGGCGGCCAGCCCCTTGTTACTATTAGTGCGAGTTAACCAACACTTCTCTTCTCTTTCCCTCTCTCCCCTTCTCTCTCTCTCTCTCTCTCTCTCTCTCTCTCTCTCTCTCTCTCTCTCTCTCTCTCTCTCTCTCTCTCTCTCTCTCTCTCTCTCTCTCCCTCTCCCTCCCTCTCTCTCTCTCTCCTCTCTCTCTCTCTCTCTCTCTCTCTCTCTCTCTCTCTCTCTCTCTCTCTCTCTCTCTCTCTCTCTCTCTCTCTCTCCCTCTCCCTCTCCCTCTCCCTCTCCCTCTCCCTCTCCCTCTCTCTCTCTCTCTCTCTCTCTCTCTCTCTCTCTCTCTCTCTCTCTCTCTCTCTCTCTCTCTCTCTCTCTCTCTCTCTCTCTCTCTCTCTCTCTCTCTCTCTCCTCTCTCTCTCTCTCTCTCTCTCTCCTCTCTCTCCTCTCTCTCCTCTCTCTCCTCTCTCTTCTCTCTCTCCTCTCTCTCCTCTCTCTCCTCTCTCTCCTCTCTCTCCTCTCTCTCCTCTCTCTCTTCTCTCTCTCTCTCTCTCTCTCTCTCTCTCTCTCTCTCTCTCTCTCTCTCTCTCTCTCTCTCTCTCTCTCTCTCTCTCTCTCTCTCTCCTCTCTCCTCTCTCCTCTCTCTTCTCTCTTCTCTCTTCTCTCTTCTCTCCTCTCTCCTCTCTCCTCTCTCTTCTCTCTTCTCTCTTCTCTTTCTTTTTCTCTCTTTCTTTTTCTCTCTTTCTCTCTCTCTCTTTCACTCTCTCTCTAAATTTACCTTTATCTTTATCTATCCCTCTCCCTCTTCCCCTATTCCAAGCTATTCGGAGGGACAGCGTCACGGCTTTTATGCCTTCTGCCCATGGCTCAGCTTCGAGCAGCGCGTGACACTAAGCTCCTCCTCGCAGCAAGGCGGATGTGCCTCAAGACGCCGCCGCTCGGGTCCTTTTCATCTGTCCGAGTCTACCGTCCTGTGCGCTCCCCACTGCCCAGCATCCCACGCGATTACCTCTCTGAACACTTCTTCTCAGCTCCCTGACTAGATCTATGAAAGCTTCCTCTCGGGTCCTCGACTAAACATACGGAAACTTCTTCACAGGCCTTTGACTAGATCTATGAAAGCTTCCTCTCGGGTCCTCGACTAAACATACGGAAACTTCTTCACAGGCCTTTGACTAGATCTATGAAAGCTTCCTCTCGGGTGGAAACTTCTTCACAGGTCTTCGATTAGATATAATGAAAACTTCTTTAAAAGAAGTCGTCGACTAGATCTATGAAAACTGAAGCACAGGTCGGTGTTAAATAAATGGAGGAAATAAATAGTGTAATGTAAGTCATGGCGGATGTGGAGCAACGTCTGCTCGGTTCTGAACCAAGGGTAATCGCCTAGTTCACACGGACAATGCGCTCGACATCCCCAATGAGGCACATTATGCAAATTAACCCGACGCCAAGGGCAAACTCACAAGGAAGCATCAAAGCACGCCTATCACTGTTTAGACAACGGGCAAAGCACATCACACGCGGTAAACATAAACATGTATTCTAAACAATGTGCCATAGGATGCTCCCCAAATATGGTTTTGTTATTAACGAAAAACAAATAACTGTCCATGGAAAATGCATAACCACCAAAACCATACGTTGCATCCCTATAAACACTCCAGTTGGACGAATAAACAAACACACAAATAAAACCACCATTCAATAAACAAGAAAAAAACGAATAAACAACGTTCTGTCCAATACCACAGGGGGAAAAACAACACAACAATAATCTAATATTTCTGATACATCTAACGAGCGACGGCGGATGCTACAACTACCAAATATTCTCACACATACACACGGCAATGAATGAAAGTGACACAAAAAGTAAAAAGCGACGAGGCATCAAGGTAAACAAACTTGACATGCCGGATATTTCAACTCCGACCCTCCAATTTCCAATTCTGCCGAATTCTTGAGTCCCCCCTCCCGCGCACATACGCTATTACACACATATACACACATACTTAGATAATTTACATCTATAGTAATATAATTATTGAGTGTGTGTTTTTAATTACGTTATTACTATTATCATTCTTGTAGATATTACTATTATCAGTATTATTCTTTATCATTACCATATCATCATCATAATTACTAATACTATGATCATTTTATCATTACTGTTGTTAAGATATGTACCCTCACCTTTATTGTTATATAATTTAATCATATTTTTGGTTGAAAAAAATAATGAAACTGAATAGTACGGGACAACGCACTTCATCCCACGGGATTTACCTCCATGTCACTCAATCAGAGCATCTAATCCCATACCACGATTCCTCCCCTCTCTTTCTCCCTCCACCTTCCTCTTTCCTCTCTCTCCTTCTTTCTCCTTCTACTAATACTCGAACTCTTCTACTTGCTCCTCCTTCTTCCTCTCCCTTCTTCCTCTTCCAATTCTTATTTCTCTTCCTCTCCATCCTCTTCTTACTCTTACTCTGTCTCTTCCTACTCCTCCTTTATTTCCACCTCCAAACAAAGAAGAACTGCGACCTAATCCCCTTCAGATATCTATAATTACAAGTCGGAAATCTAATTGTAAAGCCTCTACCATGTCTTCTTCCTCCTACTCTAATAATAATAATAATAATAATAATAATAATAATAATAATAATAATAATGATAATAATAATAAATAACAATAATGAAAATATTAATATAATAACAAAAACACAATAATATTGATAACTCTAATAATAATAACAACAATGATAATAATAATAATAATAATAATAATAATAATAATGACAATAACAATAACAAAAACAATAATAATAACATACTGACAATGGTCCTAAGAGATAAACACCAGGAAAAAGAAAAAGATAATGATAATGAGGGGAAGAGGGGAGAACGGCGTGAAAAAAGTCCCCCCCTCGATCACGTTCGCCGTTCGTGACTCCTGATTACCAGCAAGCTACAAATAACAAGCTCAGCGATGGCATTCCGTCGCCCGGGAGATGTGCCGTGTTGCGTGTAGGCCTACCTACGTGGGTTCTTCCCCCGTGTGAGAATGAGGGAAGAGGCAGGAGGGAGGAGGGAGGGAGGGAGGAGGGAGGGAGGGAGGAGGGAGGAAGGAGGGAGGGGAGGGAGGGAGGGAGGAAAGGAGGGAGGGAGGAAGGGAGGGGGAAGGGAGGGAGGGAGGGAGAGAGGGAGGGAGGAAGGGGAGGAGGAAGGAGGAGGGAGGGGAGGAGGAAGGAGGAATGAGGGAGGAGGAAGGGAGGGAGGGAGGGAGGGAGGGGAGGGGAGGGGAGGGGAGGGGAGGGGAGGGGAGGGGAGGAGAGGGAAGGGAGAGGAGAGAGAAGGAGGTTAGAGAGGAGGGGGGGTAAAGAGAGGGAGAGGGAAAAGGAGAGGGAGGGAGGGAGGGAGGGAGGGAGGGAGGGAGGGAGGGAAGGAGGGGGAGAGAAAGAGAGACAGAGAGAGAGAGAGAAAGAGAGAAAGAGAGAAAGAGAGAGAAGGAAAGAGAAAGAGATAAGAGGAAAGAGAGAGGGGAGGAGGAGGAGGAAGGAGCTTACAGTCCAACCTGACCAGATTCACTTGTTCGTTTTTGGGTTGGTCGTTTCTCCTCCTGACATTCCTGGTTAGCTGGTCTCCGCTTAAAAGATTTTTCTTGGCTTCTTAGCTAAGAATGTGTTAGGGCGATGCTTAGATTTACTTGAGAAGAAGTGAATGCCACAGCGGCGTTCTTTTCTTCCTTTCTCTCTTCCTCACATTATTTACTTTTTTTTTCTTTTCTTGTTTCTCTTTTTTATATACGTGTAAAACATTGCTGTTGGTATGGGTATCTGCACAGAATCTCCCGAAAATTATCAAATGCATTGACTATCTTAAGATAATACAAAAACGGAGCAATGCCGCCTGGATTTCTACAGAATGAATAAGCTGTATCTGAATTGTTCTCTTTAAGTTTATTGAGTTTTTTTTCTCTCGCTCTTTTCTCCTCCTCTCTTTATATCTACTATTCTTTTTTTGTTATCTGTCTTTCTCCTTTTCTTTTTCAGTCTCTCTTTTTACAATTCCCCATTGTTTTCTCATTCCTCCAGCCCTCATCCCCTTCTCTGTCTCTGTCTCTCTCTCTCTCTCTCTCTCTCTCTCTCTCTCTCTCTCTCTCTCTCTCTCTCTCTCTCTCTCTCTCTCTCTCTCTCTCTCTCTCTCTCTCTCCCCACCCCTATCACCACCAACCTTCTCCTTCTCCCTCTCCTTCTCCACCCCTATCACCATCGACCTTCTTACTCTCTCTCCCTTTTTCCACCCTTTATCACTATCCTCCCCCCCATC
>BOPN01000945.1:218978-223978 GCA_017312705.2 Penaeus japonicus
GGAAGAGGAGGAAGACTGTGCTGGTGGTGGTGGTGGGGGGGGGGGGGGGTGAGAGGTGAAGGAGATGGCAAAGCAATTGCGGAAACAATTAAAACACACAGAAAAGAAATTGTGAGAGCCAGGAAGAGAAACTACACATTAAAACAATAATGGAGGGAAAAGAAGAAAAAGAAGAAGAAGAAAAATGGATACAAACATACTGATCGAACAATACCATTAACACCCCACCTCCACCTCCACCTTACCCCCAGTCCCCCACCCCTCATGAAAAAAAAATAAGAATTACGGTATCGAGATTATTAACAAACACGCCATGTAGGCTCAGGGATAATGAGGTAGTCGACATTATCTATTTCTGTAGACTTTCGGGGGAAAATAGTGTTCCCTCCCTTGTAAAAAGGGTTCGGTAAACAGCACAACACCGGCGTAAATCAGCAGTACGAGTAGAGAAGAAAAGGATGCTGAGGAGTAGATAGTAAGGGGAGAGGGGGACAGGGGGACAGGAGGAGAGGGGAGAGGGGAGAGGGGAGAGGGAAAAGGGGTTAGATGTTAGGGGATGAAAAGGAAAAGTAAGATAAGAGGGGTTTGGATATGACGTAATACTTCCGGAGCATTTGGGAATTTTTTTTTTAAACCATATTAAAACTTAAACTCCTTATTGAAGGAGTGTCATCACTACAATAAATACAATCATTATCGTTATTTCTATCACCATCTTCACCCATTATCACCACCACATCATCAGCATCATCACAATCATCACCTCCATCACCATTCCCATACTGAACCCATCACAACAAGAATGAAAATGCTACGAAAAAAGAAAAGAAACCATGCAAGTAAAAACAAATTGATGAATAACCGAAAAACAAAACAAATGATCCTAGGCTTACTGCCTCCTCCGTTCTATCATAATTCATGATATTGATCACTAACTATACGGACGTACCTCTCCCCCTCCCCCTCCCCCTCCCCTTCCCTTCTAACCACCTGGTTGCCCGTGAGACATCACCCCCCTCCCCTCTCCCCTCCTCCCCCACCCCGTAACGAGGTTATAGGCCTACGATCCGGTCACTGATTTTGAACAAGCAACAACACCACCCCCTCCCCCGTAACACCCCTACCCCTTATCCTTGCCCTCTCTCACCCCTTATTTCCAAACCTAATAAGCCCATATCCCATTATCCTTTATCCCTTCTGTTCCTTATTCCCTATCCCTTGCCCTGTACTACTATCCCCTATCCCTCCCCCTCTACTTCTTGTTCCCCTATCTCTCACCCCCCCCCCCCAACACCGAGCCCACCTAGCCACCAAGACCCGTGTCTCTGGCGCACGTCCAACATCAGACACCCTGACGAAGGGGCCACCCTTGTGCGTCTGTCGAGTCCGCAGGGGGCCGAGTTTACACCGGAGATGGGAGGAGGAAGAGGAGAAAAGGAAGAGAAGGGAAGGAAGAGGGGGAGGGGGAAGGAGAGAGAGCAGGGGGAGAGGCGAGGAAGGGAGTTAGGAAGGGAGGGAGGGAGGAAAAGAGAAAAAGAGAAAGAGAGAAAGAGAGAGAGAGAGCAAGATAGAAGGGGGGGGTGGAGGGGGGAAAGAGAGAGAGAGAGAGAGAGAGAGAGAGAGAGAGAGAGAGAGAGAGAGAGAGAGAGAGAGAGAGAGAGAGAGAGAGAGAGAGAGAGAGAGAGAGGGAGAGAGAGAAAGAGAAAAGAGAAACAGGAAGAGGAAGATGATGAGGGAGAAAGAGATTATGAGAAAGAGAGACAGAGGGGGGGGGGAGGGGGACAGGGAGAGAGAGGGAGAGAGAGAGAGAGAGAGAGAGAGAGAGAGAGAGAGAGAGAGAGAGAGAGAGAGAGAGAGAGAGAGAGATTAAGATAGTGAGAAAGAGAGAAAGAGAGAGAGAGAATGTGTCCACGGGGAGTTAAGGGAGGAGAAGCGATGGAACTGATAATTTTGAGAACGAGGAAAGGAGAAACGCGAGTCATCCAAGCAGGGGTGAAAAGACAGTGCTATGTTCAGTCATTGTTTAGGGCAGTGGTTCTCAACCTAGGGGTCGCGAGATGCTTTTGGGGGGTCGCGAGATGATGTTAAAAAAAATATATACCGTATAAAATATACCGTATTGCTTTGCATATTTTGTCTCAAACGATTGTATTTTTCTTATTCATATTTATATGTAATATAGAAAAATTAAACATGCAATTTCATAATCTTATTCTTTTTATAGTGATTCTATAGTAACATTTCATGATGTCTAGCTGTAGCTCGCATATTCCAAAACCTTATTCTCATTTCAGTTAATGTAAAACCAAAAAGTAATAAATGTGTATTTTAAATATTTATTTTATCTTATTTGTTGCGATTATGTTGTTATGATCCGGGGCATAGGCATGTTATTTGTTGCGATTATGTTGTTATGATCCTGTGTGTGTGTGTGTGTGTGTGTGTGTGTGTGTGTGTGTGTGTGTGTGTGTGTGTGTGTGTGTCAGAAGCACTTCGGGGGAAGGCGGGGGTCACGAGTCTCTACCAATATTGTCTGGGGGGTCGCGGGCCAAAAAGGTTGAGAACCACTGGTTTAGGGGGAAGGAGAGGGAGAGGGAGAGGGAAAGGGAGAATGGGAAGTGGAGGGAGGGAGGGAGATAGGGAGGGGGTAGGGAGAGAGAGGGAGGGAGGGAGGGAGAGAGAGAGAAACAGTGCGAATAGAAAGATAGAGAGATAAATAGATAAATAGAAAAAGATATAAATAGATAAATAGACAGACAGAGAAATAGAGAGAGAGAGATGAGATAAAAAGACAGTTAGTAGTTTACGTGTCTGTGTATATGTATGCATTCGCTTTTCTGTATAGACTATATGAAAATCTCCCTAAGGCTAATTACCCTGCAATACATAAAAATGAATTATTTCGTTATCGCAGAATGAAAATCTAATTCAACAAATTAACCATCGGGAAAGTAAATGATTCCCAGCACATCCACACATATGAACTGGCTGAGTATAAGCCAACGTAGAAAGATCGAACTTTTTTTTATATATATCTCAACACAGGTGTGTAGACCCGGAACACCTGTTCTGATGATGCCACTAGCATGTGTCGGGCTCATTACACCACGAGGCTATCGCCCCACGCGTCGCCTCTCACGGCCCTAGACATCACGTTCTTGCTCTTTCCCACGCCCATCTCACTGCACGCCCACCATTCCTCACACTCTTCCTTTTCCTATCCCATTCTCACGCCCATCCTCTCCTCACACTTTCACACTTCCTTTTCCTCTTACTTCCTCACGCCCACCCTCCCCCACACCCTTACACTCTTCCTTTTCCTCTTCCCTCCTCACGCCCACCCTTCCTCATACTTTCACACTCTTCCTTTTCCTCTTCCCTCACTCTCTTCCTCATCTTCCTCCCATCTCACGCTGACAGTCTGACACAATGTATATTGTAACTTGTAACATCTCCACATCATAAGACCGATATTATATCAAATGAACACATAAGTAGATCAATAAACAAATAAATCAACAATGAAATGAATGACTCAAACTGTTACAAACCCTCCATGTCATGCTGTTTCCTCTCTATAGGCTAATCTAACCAGCCATGAAGCAAGATCACACACCGACACACCTAAAAAGACAACTTTCTCCTCTATGCTACGCCCGTAACACCTCTACGCCACGCCTTTATCATGTCCCCTGGGATCCTCACCCTTCCCACCCTAGGCCATCACCCTGCCACACCCTATCAGCTCCGAGACTTGCTCGCATGACTAAGTATTGGGGCATCGGGCACCCTTCTTCATTGCAAAACTTTATCTGACTTCATCATGAATAATGATGTAAGAGTATAATTATGTCTGTCCTACTTTCTTTGTCTCTCTCTCATATTCTCTCTCTCTCTCTCTCTCTCTCTCTCTCTCTCTCTCTCTCTCTCTCTCTCTCTCTCTCTCTCTCTCTCTCTCTCTCTCTCTCTCTCTCACTTACTCACTTACTCATTCACTCTCTCACTCACTCATTCACTCATTCACTCTCTCACTCTCTCTC
This sequence comes from Penaeus japonicus, assembly GCA_017312705.2. Lineage (NCBI taxonomy): Eukaryota > Metazoa > Arthropoda > Malacostraca > Decapoda > Penaeidae > Penaeus > Penaeus japonicus. The sequence continues at coordinate 223,019 of BOPN01000945.1, forward strand.
TCTCCGATACAAACAAACGAACGCACCTCCATCACACTAACCCATGCATCCCAATCCAACAAATGCAATCCTCCGCACACACACACACACACACACACACACACACACACACACACACACACACACATCTAGGACCCCACGACCAAGTCCCAGTCCTCCTTGGAGATCCCCCTCGAGTACTCACCTCTAAAGCTATTCCTCTTCACACCAACGGAATTGTTGGGTTCGTCATAGATGACATAGAGCGGCGTGGGGGGAGAGGACCCGCCGGACCCCCCCTCTCCCCGACTGGGACCGCCCCCTCTGTCGGGCACATCGGGGCCAAAGTGGTTGGTCAGGTCAGCCGAGGCGCGCTTGTCTGTTGGAGAGAGAGAGAGAGATTATTAATTAATTGAATATGGGTCATGGAATCGATAAAATTTTAATGTTCCTCTATAATGCACTTGGGAGAGGAACCAATTTTTGCAGCTCGTTATTTGGCATAATATTGCCAATCCGCTTTTTTTTTTATCAAAATTTAGCAAATATCAAAAAAGAATAGTAAATGTCCTACGTTGTGGCAATCCAACATCAAATCAGTAATGGAGCAAAATAAGCATCTGGATACGCAGATAAGTTTGCTTTTAATCAGGCATCAGACGATCGAGTACCATTATCTACCCAACCTGTTATTATTTGACAATGAATTAAGACTTCTCTTAAAACACATAAAAAAACTTTTAAGAAAATGTCCCATGAAATAGTTATTTACTTGATTAGCAAACTTTAATGGTTCACTTTCAGATGTATGAAGGTCAAATTGATATCTTTTAATTCCCCCATCACTGAATTTCGGATCAACACGAGAAAGATATAAACTTGTAGACAAATGAGCAACGGAATTCTAAATGACTCATCTTAATTACTTCTCATTAAAATCACACATCACACACGCATTCATTCGCCTTTTTTGGTTTTATT
>BOPN01000945.1:231478-233978 GCA_017312705.2 Penaeus japonicus
GATGGATTGGTGCTGACGTAAACTGCTGACGCAAGTCGCTACGATTATGCTATTTTATTGCCATTCCAGCAATCTTAGGCTTGATGTTGCACAGTGGAAATGACACCGAGTGGAAGGAGGAAGAAGATGAAGAGAGGAGGAAAAATTATAGAAAGAAAAAGGAGAAGGATACATCATAAGCAGAAATTAAATTGGTAAGCAAATACACAAACATAAGAATGTCTAAGAGGTTCATTAGCGAGAGAAATCGAAAATAAACTTTCGTTTTCTTCAAACCATTTTTTCGTTATTTTCGACATCTCTTCTGTTCGATAAACGGCCGCTCCCTCATTAGCGAAAACAAGATCCCCGGACGCCTGTCTGTCTGTCTAATCGCTAGACCACCTCCTGGCGACGTGACCCTTGACCTACCCTGTCTATTCTCTTTTTCCATCCTCTTTCGTTCCACCCCTCTTCAATTCTTTATCCGTCTCCCTTCCATTCTCCCATCCCTCCCTCTATCATGTTCCCCTCCCCTATCCTCCACCTTCCCTATCCCTCTATATTCCCTTCTCCCCACCCTCTCCCTCCCTCGCCCTCCTCCCCGCCATTCCCCCATATTCTCTCCTCCTGGTCCTTTCCATCCTTCCCGGTCCTTACGTCCCTCCCTCTCCATCCCTTCTTCCTTTTACTTCATTCCCTCAACCAGTCGCCTGGCCACGAGCGCACCAACAGAGAAACAACGCGAGTGCCTCCTTCGGCCGGGAATCCACAACGACGGGAGAGGAAGATGAGATCCTATTCTTTTTCAACAGGATTAGATCTTGAAATTCTTTCCATGAGGAAGCTTTACTCGATCACAAGTTCAGCGTCGATGCTATAGCCACGCGCGTGTCATCTATCACTCGCACGCAGACAACGCGGTACAAACACATAATCATCAAAACAATCGAGGATGATGAAATAAATTTGTACTCGGTGGGGCCCGCATCACACATGCTCGCGACGGGCCACTCCCACACACATCACCACCACGCGTTCACCATTCAACTTCCATCAGAGACAAGACAGGCTGTCATCACCACTTGCAAGGCAGAGATATCAGAGAAGAGTGGGAGAGGGGGGCGCACCCATAGGGGGGCCTACACTAATTAAAGTGTCTGAGAGGCAGGCATGCAACAGAAAGCAATATGAAGCAATCGGAGCTGCAGCCTCGGCGACGCTCGCCCTTGCATGCCGATAACGGGCCGAGGCGGCCGTCATCGCGGAGGCGCAAGACTGATCTGGAAGGCGATAGCGGCCGTCGCGCCCACCCGCGGCACAATGCTCAGCTAAATGGGCTCGTTCGCTCGTGTTTCGCGCGTCGCCTCGCCTTCCTCCAGTCCGATTGCCGATACTTGCCCGCGCGAGATAAGAGGCCGCCAAGGGAAGGGGTCTGCAACTGGCATGGCGAGTGTGAACACGTGTACACAAACAAGGAGAAACGTCCATGTCCGCCTGTCGTGTATGCAACCACTCTGCAACAACGCAAATAGCCGCCTCACTCCGTCTTGAGCAGTGCTTCATCCACCGGGGCCAACCAAGACTCAAACGGATGGCCGGAAGACCAGTGGCCAAAATAACCATCCACCTAACCAACCAATAAGTCTCAACCTTCAAACACAACTTGACATTTGCTATCTCCATGACATTTACGACAGTATTAATACTGTTTCCAATAATATTAAAGTAAATACCCAACACGCACACCCACCACTCAATGACAATCATATTCCAGTAAGAGAGAAAAAATAAAGAGAGAGAAAGAGAAAAGGGACGAGAATGAAAGACTCCCCGGAATTTGTGAAAGGAAAAGAAAAGAAGGAAACGAGGCAAGAAGACGCGAGGAAATTATCACAGGGAGGGGGGGGGATGAAAGTGACGGGAAGAGCCAACGCGATGACAAAGTGACGACAAGAATGCGATTGCGCGAAACACGAACACGATAAATCTTCAAAGAGAGGAAGGAGATGTTGCAAGAGCTTGTGCTTTATCTCACAACAACATGTCAAAAAGGACACTCCTCTACCAAAGAAATTATGAAAGCAAAACCATACCCTTATAAAATAAAATAAAAAACATCAAACGGTCCTAATCAATCACGCGCGAACTCTCCAAGAATCTCTGAAGGGAACTCGAAATCGGCCAAATCTTTAGATGAGGATGAAAAAAATAAAAAAATAAAATAAAATAAAATTCAATCAAAGAAATTCCAAAATTATCCAACAGTTCCTCCAGAAAATGAACAAAGCAAACTCCTGACTAATTAGCGGAACAAACGTGCTTACGTTGCAAGGACCCAGACTAACTCTCCCAGCACGAAAACGTGTACTTTTCAGCCCAAATCTAGTGCATTCTAGCTAATCATTATGAATCGTACAGTGCAAGAACATGGTCATGGTGTGCCTCGCGTGCCGACTAACATACCACCACGCTAGTAGGAACAACGGAACGATTAAAGTAACAAAGCACATAAACTTTC
>BOPN01000945.1:236478-273978 GCA_017312705.2 Penaeus japonicus
GAAAGAGAAAGAGAAGAGAGAGAAGAGAGAGAAGAGAGAGAAGAGAGAGAAGAAAGAGAAGAGAGAGAAGAGAGAGAGAGAAGAGAGAGAGACTCAAAGAAAAGAAAAAGCCGTGAGGAATCATGAATGGACCAATGAACGAAGCAAACGATAAAGTGATGAGTAAGTTCCGACTCGCACTAATCACACAAGCTGAAGCTGTGAATCTCAATTGACAGGTGTTCGAATCACCAGAAGGAAGCGTCTGTTAAGCTAATTGTTCCGTGAGTCATTACGCCGCGTCCCGACCCAATATTTAAACGAGAGTGTCGCCTTTGCATGCACGGTTCAGGCACTGCAGATTATTAAAGGCGGGGAGTTTTTCAAAAAATGCTATACACTTAGAAATTACAAAAACTGACGGGGGATGAGGATCAAAACAACAAAATAACGGCAATTGCAAGATCATTAGCAGCAGTAGCGGTAGGGAACCAAAACAACAGCCAGTAAGTAATACGTGGTACGTTTGAAAGAAAACATAGGAGCATTCTTTTTTTATTAAGAAACAAAAACAGTAATAATAATAAAAATAATAATGTGCACACTGCTAATGTAACCCTCTTGACTTTATCAGAGCCTAATGCAGCGGCCTACAGCCTGGAGGAATTTAGCCGGATCTTTTTGTCTTGCTGGGAGAAGGCAGATGCATTTTCTCTATTTAATTTTATTTTTTTGTTTGTTTACCATTACTATTTCTTTAACTTTTTGCTCTCTTGTATTGTATTGCTGAATCCATTTGGCTCGCATTTTCTTCCTTGACTCTTTCCCAGCATGACCCCTTATATGATCGTTCATGATCTATTGCCAATATGACTCTTCCCGACCTATTGCCAACATGACCTCTTTTAAGACCTTTCATGTGTCATAATTTACTCTTGTCCTACCAACACCTTCATAAAAAAAAGTCCAAAAGCAGACCCTACGTGAGCCATGCAAGCGCGTGATCAGGCATGAGCTCTGGATCGTCAAAACAGACCGAGCACAAAAGCATGCGCAAACACGATCCCGTCTTGTTAATTGGTTATACAATACCAAGTTAAGGCAGCTTAGTTCGAAGTGCATGTGGGTTGGGTTTCGCCCATCCCGGCACTGACTTGGGCTGATGAAGAATGACAAGCTTTGGGAGCTTCCACCGGCAGCTGAGTAGGTTTCCAATCGAGGGATTTCGGATATTAAAGTACGAACACTTTCGAGGCTAAATGAGTTCCCACGTGATTCTGATATGCTGAATACGTACGAGGCAAATTTCAGTTGTTCTTCAACTGATCAGTATTTATTTGTACGGGGTATATTTCAAATTACAAACACACACACACACACACACACACACACACACACACACACACACACACACACACACTCACACACACACCTATAAGCTGTGTTCTTGCCCCTCGACCTCCGTCACCCTTATAAGTGTACAAGGCCCAACATCCTAACACGCGCCTGTGTTCTGTCAGCTGTTCAGTGCTGTTAGCAAAGTTCATGATTGACGTCACGACGGGAGAGTGTAATAATCCTTTCACAAGGACACTACTTTGTCTGCGTACCCTTATATTAGTTTTATCATGCCAGCTTACATCAATATATAGATATATGCATACATCCTACACGTATATATCATATATACATATTTTTCTCTCTTAATCTTCTCTGTCTGTCTGTCTGTCTCTGTCTCTGTCTCTGTCTCTCTCTCTCTGAATAAACATATCAAAATCAAATCAATCTCTCTCTCTCTCACTCACTCACTCTCACATTCACATTCACATTCACTCTCACTCTCACTCACACTCTCATTCACACTCACACTCACACTCACACTCTCACTCTCACTTACACTTTCACTCTCACTCACACTCACACACACACACAAACACACCATGACTACATACCAAATAGGAGCCAAGTTCCGACTCGCCCCCGCCCTAGAGCTGAGCTGCCGACCTGACTCATTCAAACCCCTAAGTAAAACAAATAAACACAAATGACCCGGGTCGTGTGAGGTCGAGGCAGGTAAGAGGGTGAAAGTGGAGAGACACTTCCTGTGCCGGTCTTTAGCTCGGTGCTTGTGTGTCTCTGCCTGTCAGTCTGTATGGCCTGCATCACCCTTCAATGCCCGCTAATCACTCAGGTCATACTTCCCACTTCCTTCCAGAATCTTCTATTAATGCCTTCGCTGCATACTTATAATTCCCAAGAAACCTACTACAATCATAATATCATCGACACGCCACCAACACTGAGAATTTCCTCGAAGCGCCGCGAACCAAGAAGGAAACAAAACAATCCCAGAACAAGACCAAACAAAGGAAAAAACAACATACCAACACTAGGGCAGAACCAAACAAACTAACGAGAGAAAGAAAGGAGGGAGTGGTCGCAAACAAAGAAGGAAAAAACAACAAAATACCTCAACATACCAACACCAGAACAGAAACAAACAAACTAACGAGACAAAGAAAGGAGGGAGTGGTCGCAAACAAAGAAGGGCGAGTGGGTCTTCAGGAGTTTCGACCAAGGGTGCCAACACAAGAGAAACGCACACGGGGATAAACATACACGGATGATAAAAGAGGCTGAAAAAACAAGGTGTGGAATCAACCATACCAATAATTGGTGTTGTGGGCTTGAAGTGGGTGTGTGGGCGGGATGTTTTCGTTTTGGTGCATGCAGTAAGTTTTTTTTCTTCATCTAAAGGTGTTGAGGATTCTAGAGGAGGAAGAGGAGGGAAAGGAGGGAAAGGAGGAAGGAGGGAGAGGAGGAAAAGGAGGAAGAGGAGGGAAAGAAGGAAGAGGTGGGAAAGGAGGAAGAGGAGGAAAAGGAGGAAGAGGAGGGAAAGGAGGAAGAGGTGGGAAAGGAGGAAAAGGAGGAAAAGGAGGAAGAGGAGGAAGAGGAGAGAAAGGAGGAAGAGGTGGGAAAGGAGGAAAAGGAGGAAGAGGAGAGAAAGGAGGAGGAGGAGGAGGAGGAGGAAGAAAGAGGAAGTAGAAAGAAGAGAGAAAAAAAGAAAATGCAGACGGAATAATAATAAGAAGGAATAACAAAAACGAAGGAATAAAAAGGAAAAGGAAGAAGATGAGAGCGAGAAACAGAGAGCCCGAGAGCAGAGAAGCAACCCATCGCCCCATAATCACCGCGGAATTTCCCTTATCACGCTACCTCGAGACACACACCGCTTGGCTATCCTGGCAACACACAGCCATGACTACTTTTCTACCTCCGCCCATTAAAATTCCTCACCCATCACATTATCTACGCCCGACTGCCTCCTTCCCACCTGACCCTCCCCCTCCGCCAACTACTTATACCCTCACCCCCTCAACTAAACCCATACCCCCCTACTTACTCTTCCCCAACCTCACCTACCCACCCACTCTCCCCCAACCTCACCTACCCACCCACTCTCCCCCAACCTTACCTACCCACCCACTCTCCCCCAACCTCACCTACCCACCCACTCTCCCCCAACCTCACCTACCCACCCACTCTCCCCTAACCTCACCCATCCACCCACTCTCCCCCAACCTCACCCAACCATCCACTCTCCCCTAACCTCACCTATCCACCCACCCCCAACCTCACCTACCCACCCACTCTCCCTTAGCCTCACCCACCCACCCACCTCTCCCCCAACCTCACCTACCCAACCCACTCTCCCCCAACCTCACCTACCCACCCACTCTCCCCCAACCTCACCTACCCACCCACTCTCCCCCAACCTCACCTACCCTCCCACTCTCCCCCAACCTCACCTACCCACTCCACTCAACCAGACAACCACAAAGACCAAACGCCCACCAACCAGACAACCACAAAGACCAAACGCCCACCAACCAGACAACCACAAAGACCAAACGCCCACCAACCAACCATCCACAAAGACCAAACGCCCACCAACCAGACAACCACAAAGACCAAACGCCCACCCACCCACCCACAGAAGCCAACCTCCTTCGGCACTTCCTCGAGGCACGCCACAAACGCCAGCCCATCATCCTTAGCGGGTCAGCATGGGCGGCCAACCCAGCTAAATTTACCGGTGATGGAGGCCTGGTAAACACGTAGTGAGGTGGGAGTGGGAGATGGAGTGGGGGCGGGAGGGGCTGGCGGGGTAGGGGGAGTGGGGGAAGGAAAGTGGATGGGGAATGAGACTAGGGGAATGGTGGATTGCAGTTGGATTGGGAGAGGGGGAGAAAGTGGGAAATTAGAAGAAACAGAAGAAAAAAAGGCGGAAGGGGAAAATTTTGCACGGAGGAGGTTAGAAGAGCGAAAGGAAGAATAAAAAAATGAATCATTAAAGAAAAAAAATCAAGGGAAAAACAAACAAACAGGAGCGGGGTAAGGGGAGGGGAGGTAAAAGGAGTTGCAGCAAGACTGTGGGAGGAAAATATGGGGTCACGTGAGTTAACATCCAGTCGAGGCGAAGGCGCGAGCGGCCGGACCCCCTGCGAGATAACGTCTGTCAAAGAACGAATATCTAACCGGAGATCATCTCGTTATGGAAACGTGCAATCGAAAGAGTTAACGAGGAAATACCCTTAGAGGCAAAAAAAGAAGAAGAAGAAGAGGAGGAGGAGAAGAAGAAAACGAAGTAAAGAAAAAGAAAACGCAGATCCCAAGAGGCCCCCCGGCGCTAACCAAATGCAATATAAAAGGAAACTTTTTAATCAATTAGCCCTGTGGGAGTCAAAGGGAAGATTTTGGGTTGAGCGAGGGCAAGGCAAGCGGGAACGAAAAGGAGGAGCCCCGACTCCACCAACTATTCTTAGGCATTTCTAAGCTGCGATAAGATAAGCGCGATGCTTTTAAAATCCGAGGGGGCGTTTCTAGCACACTACTTTTACTTTTAAGAGAGGGCGAGCGAACAAGAGTGGAAAAAGTAGGTAGGTAGGTAGGTGGGTGGGTGAGTGGGTGAGTGGGCGGGTTTTAGGTGGCTGAGTGAATGAGTCAATGAATGAGTGAGTGATGGGTTGGTGATTGATAAAGTAGGTTAGTGAGTGAGTGACAGTGTGTATGTGTGTGAGAGAGAGAGAGAGAAAGAGTGAGGGAGCGAGCATGTGAATTAATGAGGGAGCGAGTAAGTCTGTTCACAGGACATCCCCTAGACCCCCCCCCCACCCCGACACCCAAATCCTTCTGGCACGCCCTAGAAGAACCTTCTGGTATCATCGTCATAATCTGCCGTCGGAAATGCCACAACCTTCTCAAAGTTTGTTCTTCCTGAGGCGGCGATGAGAGGCAGCTTGCGATAAGGCGGGGGGGGGGGGGTGAGGTGAAGAGGGGGGAGAAGGGAAGTGAGGGGAGAGGGGAAGTGAGGGTAAACGGGTGGGAGGAAAAGGGAAGCGAGGGGAATGGGGTAGGAGGAGAAGGGGCGTGAGAGAAAAGTGGGTGTGGGGAAGGAGGAGGGAGGAGAAGAAAGAGAGATACGGAGACTCACTATCATCCAGAAGTTCAAACAAGACTTCTAGTCTCTCCCTCTCCCTCTCCCACTCTCTCCGCCCGCCTAAAATAACGCACTAAAGAAAACCGATTCTGTTCCACATTTGGACTCCTGCAAGCAATGGAAATTCTCAGGCAATTAAACAAGCATAACACCAGTGTTTAACAAACATTCCATCTGATTTTTGATTATGTGTGTATTTACTCGAAAGCGTTTCATCAGTGTGTGCATGCGAGTGTTTGGTCCCTGTAAACATGGATTCGAAATATGACGTCATGGTTCAACACCTAAAAATAGCACCGAGGCGAGAAAGAAATTATCTTAATCATATCAAAAGGCCCTAATAATTAACCTGAGACCACCCGAAAAGGCAGATGACCATCGTGACCTTTCTCGACCTATAATGAAGCGTGGCGTTATCTTTAAAAAAAAATACATAACGATCAGTCTCTGCCTCGCGGTTCAACCCTTTCCTTACTGGAAACTTAAGTCGTATATTCTTGAGTGCCTCGGTATTTTTGATAAAAATAATTCTTGATAATACGAGGATATATTATACATACATACATACATGCATGGAAGGGAAGGTGGTAGCCGAAGATGGCGATAATTGAGGGTTATATCATAGAGGAAGAGGGAGGGAGGGAGGGAGGGAGGGAGGGAGGGATAGATAGAGTAAAAAAAAATACACCGAGGGAAGTAAGAAAAGACAAAACGAAAGGGAAGTCAGGTGCAGAAAAGATAAGGCCAACACCAACGACAAAATTAAGCCTGCTGACCAACGGCCTCGCCCAGCTTCCAACGGTTCCCCCAATACAGAGAATGAGTCACCTGTGCAGAGCTCACCTGGACACCTACCTAACCGGATCCCTGAGACGGCTGCAGCCACAGGTACGTGGAGAGGCGGTGCGCGTCACTTCCCATGGCAGTTCTGCGTCCATTTCGCCCATGACTTTCTCTAGCAACCAATATCAACATGATTCAACACGATCATGCGCTTAATCAAGATTGGATACAACGCAATAAGGTATTGCACGAAAAATGCATATCAACCCGATTCTGCTGCTGAATCTCAGACTTTATAATGAAGGAAGATAAATAAATGAAAACACAAAACCCAAAAGCAAAACAGAATGAACTTGTTACTCTCCCATTCTGTATATAAAATCTGTAAACTTCTATAAACAGAACAGAATAAACAAACAAACAAACAAACAAACAACGACAAAGCTCAAACACTAGAAAAAATAAACCTCTGGCTATGCAGGACAGGTCATCACATCACCCTAAATCAACAACCGAACGAGCAGACCAATATCCTGAGTGGCGTGACCTCCGGGGTGATTACGTCACTAGGGAAGCAGATGTTCTCATTAGCAGATACCTGGGAACACTTGGCGGACGGTGTAATTCAAACACACACACACACACACACACACACACACACACACACACACACACACACACACACACACACACACACACACACACACACACACACACACACACATACACACACACACACACACACACACACACTTTTATCTACTTTTATCCTGAGGGTGCTAGGTTGCTGCGAGACGTTCGGAGGAAGACAGGATAAGGATAATAAAATGAGGATTGGGAGGGAGAAAAAGGGAGGGAAAGAGGGGAAAAAGGTTGGGGGTGTGAGTGTTTGCTTTTTGTTTGTCTCACTCTCTCTTATTCACTCACTCACACTCACACTCACTCTCACTCTCACTCTCTCTCTCTCTCTGTCTCTGTCTCTGTCTCTCACTCTCTCTCTATATATACTTAGATATATACATATATATACATAGATATATACATATATATACATATATATATATATATATATATATATATATATATATATATATATATATAAATATATATATATATAATATATATACATATATATACATAGATATATACATATATATATATATATATATATACATATATATATACAAACATACACATACTTATCACATCTTATATGTATGTCTAAATTTATCTGCATCTGTTGACTCATCATTAAGCTCTGTGTGTGTGTGTGTGTGTGTGTGTGTGTGTGTGTGTGTGTGTGTGTGTGTGTGTGTGTGTGTGTGTGTGTATGTGTGTGTGTGTGTGTGTGTGTGTGTGTGTGTGTGTGTGTGTGTGTGTGTGTGTGTGTGTTGTGTGTGTGTGTGTGTGTGTGTGTGTGTGTGTGTGTGTGTGTGTGTGTGTGTGTGTGTGTGTGTGTGTGTGTGTGTGTGTGTGTGTGTGTGTGTGCACTTTTTCATTTCATAAAGCCCATCCTTAACCGGGCTGTGTGGTCCCGGTATACACAAGCCCCCTGCTTTCTCTTTGCCTCCATTAAACCAGAGAACAAAAATGCTTTCATAATTCGCCTCATTAACCAGAATGGCGCGCAGGCAATTAAATAAACAAATTCATCTGACTGAGGGCGACGGTGCGCACCAATATCACGCGGTAATAGGCAGACACAATAAACCTGATGATCCAATATAATACCGATAATTGTTATTGACACTCAGATGACCATTACGCCCCCCCCCCCCTTCCCCCTGCCCCTCACCTTCAACTCGGATGTATCAAAACAAAAGGATTATCACAGGAATCTCACGTCCTTGGTAATACGGATAATTGTCCTTTTCTCTATTAGACCTATTCCTCTCCTTTCCCTTTGGCCGATCCTAGGCCTATCTTGTCCCCTAGGATTAATCCTTGCCCTTCGGATATGCCCGCAGGATTTTTGGCAAGGCCGGTGGGTGAATGGGCCGCTTGGCGAATCCCGCTTGCATTTTGGTTCAATGCCAATGACAAATTAGGCCTAAAGACTAAGTGCAGTGTCACAACGACGGCCGGTTCTCTCGCTTCCAGACAGTTCCAGAAGGTTCCAGGCGGTTCCAATAACAACAACACCCACATCCACAAGTCACAGTTCCTTCGTTTAAACTAAATCGCTTTCTTTCCTCCCGGGGTCTCGTTTTCTAGAACATTCTCTTCGCCCTGGTCACGTCGACGCATGTCACTCTCTTCCCTCCAACTTCACACCCTAGAGTTCACTTCATTGTTCTCATTTTTTAAACTCTTTTACTATACTCTTTCAAAGATGCACTTCTTATCACACACCTATATCTTCCTTCTTAGTCGTTCACTGTCTTCTATTTCCTCATTTACTTCTCCCCGCACCTATTTCCCCCTATTACTCTGGTTTTACCTTATTTCCTTTCCCTCTTTCCCGGAACACTTTAAAATACCTGTGGTGGATATTTACCCTCAGGTCTGGGAAAAATATATTTCTTACTTTATTCACTATATTTTTTTCTCCTTCGTGAGGCTTCCGGGTTATATTTGAAGAAGAAAAAAGACTGAATTTCCCCGAGGAAAATGGAGATTCCGGGTCTGAATTTCTTCTAAGACTTTACCGATACTTTTAAACATCTCTCAACTCTTACAGGGTTATATAAAAGAAAAAAAAAGAGAGAAAACACACACACACACACACACACACACACACACACACACACACACACACACACACACACACACACACACACGCACACGCACACACACATATATATATATATACATATATTCAGAAAGGTCTATAATCCCAAAGTTAATCCATCGAGTCGCAAAATCCTTTCTGTGCCAAAGTGAGACCAGCAATCCTTCCCTGTCCTGCATCGCCAACAATAATGGCTAAAGCAGTTGTGTCTCTGGAGGCCGCGGTCACTGACTCGATAGACCTCGGCATGAGGCAGAGAGTCGGACAAGGCATTGGACAAGTGGAAGGGGGTAGGGGTGGGAGTAGGGGTGGGGGAGGGGAGGGAAAGGCCGGTTGGAAGTGGTGGGGGGGGAGCTCTAATGGTGGAGTAAGGGCGGATAGGAGTGGGGAAGCTCGGGGGGAGGTGGGGGGGTTATGGGGGAGCCCTGGCATTGGTGTGTGTGTGTGGGGGGGGGGGGGGTTGATGGTGGTAGGAGTGCAAATTATCGCTAATGGGCGAGTGCTCCATCGTGGGATCTGTTGTTAGCCGAGTGGTTGAGGAGGCCGACTTGGGAGCATAAGCCAGAGAATATCAAGGCATTTTGAAGGAGGAGACAACTGGAGATCCCGTCTAGACATTTCTCTTTGGAAGGTAATCGAAACAGATCATATTCACAATCACCATCTGGGATATTCAACGACATTAAATCAACACGAGAAGATCCCACGGGACTGATTTTACCCCCAAGATAAATTCTCATCCTTTAAACGGTAGGATTACAAGACCTTCAAACAGGGATTACATATCCTGAGCGGGTAAAAAGGGGATAAAAGGATAAAAACAACAGGTGTCCCTCGTAAACACAGTTAATATACACCTGGCCCCCTGTAGTCAGTGAAGCTTTCTCTAAGCTCATAGGATGCCATCTTGTTGCATAAACAGCCCCCCCTCCCCCCCACCAAAAAAAAAAACGATCGACAAAGAAAACGATATCATTTTCCAAAACAATCAGTCACAAAAGCCTGAATGTGCTTCGACCAGCTCAGCCGCTTATCTGAAGAAACTGCTTGGTAGAAGCACAATCCGCTCCTGTTCTCCTCCTCGGGGCGGAGATAAGCAACTCCGACAACAAACCCACATTCCCCGCTCCCATCAAGCAAGCATTCCTTTCCCCAGGCATCCTCAATCAAACACTGTGCAACCTTGGTCTTCACACTCGTAGTGGAGTAATTAGGGTAAGAAATCGCGCGAGAAAATTATAAGGAGGGAAGGCCACGCCTGGGGTTAGATAAGCGCCTGATGAAGAGGTACGGGAGGTGGAAAGAGGAGGAGGAGGAGGAGGAGGAGGAGGAGGAGGAGGAGGAGGAGGAGGAGGAGGAGGAGGAGGAGGAGGAAGGAGGAGGGAGGAGAGGAGGAGGAAGAGGAGGAGGAGGAGGAGGAGGAGGAGGAGGAGGAAGAGGAGGAGGAGCAGGAGGAGGAAGAGGTAAAAGAAGGAGGAGGAGGAGGAGGAGGAGGAGGAGGAGGAGGAGGAGGAGGAGGAGGAGGAGGAGGAGGAGGAGGAGGAGGAGGAGGAGGAGGAGGAGAAGGGGGAGGAGGAGGAGGAGGAGGAGGAGGAGGAGGAGGAGGAGGAGGAGGAGGGGGAGGAGGAGGAGGAGGAGGAGAAGAAGGAGGAAGAAGAGGAGGAGGGAGAAGAGGAAGAGAAAGAGGAAAAGGAGGGGGAGGAGGAGGAGGAGGGAAAGGGAAACAGGTGGGTTTAATTCCAGTTGACCTGACGTTGGAGAAAGCGCGAGAGGTAACTCCTTTTTTCCGCGATTAACAGGAAGCAATTAGCGAAGCAGGAGTGTTCATTCTGACAGCGAAGAGAAGACGCCCTTGGGCTAAAGGGAGGAGGAGGATAACATGGCACACAACATGGACGAGGAAACACTTGAAGAAAAGACTTGAGCGATAGAGATGTCTTGGGGGAGATATAAGGCACAGGGGATTTAGCGATTTAAGGGGAAATAGGGACGAGGAAATAGGGACAGGGAAATTGGGGACTTCAGGAGAAATAAGGCAAAGGGAAAATAGGATCTTAAGGGGAAATATGACAAGAGAAATTAAGGGATTTTAGGGGAAGGGGAAAATAAGGAACAGGGAAATTGAGGACTTTAGGGGAAATAAGAAACATGGGAATTAGAGACACCCAAACATCTGCTTTCTTTCTGACTGACAAACTAACAAAAAGGACGAGGGGTCTACATGAGGAGGTTTTATGATAGGGTTTCATATTGGGGGGGGGGGAGACGTGGACTAATGCAGATTCCTTTACAATTCTGTTTATAACTCCATGCGGGGTGAGTGTGCTGGAATAAAGCCTCTTTAATGGGATGGTATGGAGTGAGGTGGGGTAGGCTGAGGTGGGGTAGAGTGGGGGTGGGGCGAGGTGGGGAGGGTAGAATGGGGTAGGGTGGGGGGAAGCTACTGGTGGGAAACCTTTTTTTTAAGAGATGGTAAGGCGGATAAAGGGACTGTATCGGGTTTCACGTTTCAGTAATCTCATTTCTTTCCCCGTCTGTCTTTTTGCATGTGGTGATTTGTTTCATGTCCACCCTTTCTCTCCCCCTGTGCATATTCTTGTATATTTCTCTGTCCCTGTCATTCTGTCTCTGCCCCCCCCCCCCTGTGTGTGGGTGTCGGTGGGTGTATGTGTGAGTGCGTGTGTATGTATGTGTGTCCTTTCTTTCCCCCCGCCCCTTTCTCTCTCTGTTTCTCTCTCTCTGTATGTGTGTGTGTGTGTGTGTGTGTGTGTGTGTGTGTGTGTGTGTGTGTGTGTGTGTGTGTGTGTGTGTGTGTGTGTGTGTGTGTGTGTGTGTGTGTGTGTGTGTGTGTGTGTGTGTCTCTCCCCCTCTCTCTCTCCCGCCCTATCCCTCTCTCCCTCTCCCCGTCTCCCTCTCAGCATCCCACCACCCATCATAAAATGTCACTTCCCAAATAGTGTTATCAAAGACCATTTCCGGTCGCCGGGTGTCAGGCTCAGCGATTGCCACCACAAGCTTCCTAGTGACACTGGCATAACTGCCACCACGACGGGACTGACAAGGCAGCGTGACAAGAGCCGCCACGACACGGAATGCGCCGCAGTTGCGATAAACGCGGCCGGTGCGTCAGCGAAGTAGTGCGGAAGCAGCGCCTTCACTGCGGTCACGCAGCGGTCAACCTTTCGATCATGTGATCTCGATTTGCTGAACATGTACGGCATATCATACATTGAACTCGTTATTTATCAAAGCGATATCATCAGACTTTTATTCATGTGGCGGCCAGAGAGGCAGTGAGGCAGTCTCGCCCACCCAAACACTCCCCGGATGAACGTATGAGTAACGCTCGAGCTTCAAAATCGCCGCGTCATCTCCCGCTGAATGCATGTTGACGAGGCAGGCACGTTCGCATAAAAGCAAAAGCACCTCCCTCACCCACACCACACAATGCAATAGCAATGCCGAGAATGGCTCCCTCGCCACCAAGGCTCGCCACATACCCGCACCACCCACACGCCCCACCTAAAAGCCCCTATGCTGCAATAATACCCACGTGCATATCTCGGGGCTGTCCTACACACGCACCCTCCCTCCGCGCCACTCGACCATGGAGTAAAGTCATTCTTCTGACACTTTATACGCGCTGGGATAACTCCAACAACACTCTCGCACATACAACGACGAAACAAAAGAAATCGCTCTCCGTTCCCATCAATTTGCATACTAACCACCATTTCTGAGAAAATAAAGAAAAAGAAGGAATATCACGGCCTCCATTACTAACGCATAAAAAAAATGAATCCTTGTAATCCAACCTAATTTACACTCGTTTCCTGGAGCACCTCGTCCAACATCCCCCGGCCAGGTGTAGACGCCCTGGTCAATAAAGACGAGGCAAACAAGACTTGGCAGCCAAAGGAGCAGAGGCTTGCTTCTCCCGCAAGTCCGACCGACACTCGACACCAGTTATCCCCCCTCCCCCTTCTCCTCCTCCTCCTCCTCCTTTTCTCTTCATCTTCCTCTTCATCTTTTCCCACTCTTTGTCCTTTTCATCTTCCTTATTCCTCCATCGGTCGTTATCTTCGTCGTCATTCTCTTTTTCAGTCGTCGTCTTCCTCCTCCTCCTCCCTCTTTTTCTTCTTTTTCTTTTTCTTCTTCTTCTTCTTCTTCTTCTTCTTCTTCTTCTTCTTCTTCTTCTTCTTCTTCTTCTTCTTCTTCTTCTTCTTCTTCTTCTTCGTCTTCGTCTTCGTCTTCGTCTTCGTCTTCGTCTTCGTCTTCGTCTTCGTCTTCGTCTTCGTCTTCGGCTTCGTCTTCGTCTTCGTCTTCGTCTTCGGCTTCGTCTTCGTCTCCGGCTTCGTCTTCGTCTCCTTCTCCCACCTTTTCTTCCTCCTCCTCCCCCTCCTCTCTCCCTTCGGCGCTCAGCTATCTGGGGTGACATTAGGGCCCCACAAGCGACATCCAAGACCGCGGTCCTGTCCCGAGTACCCTTGCCCCCGCCAACCACATCTACTTTATGGCGGGTTCTCAGTCTCGGACTCGGGACCAACCTCGCCAATATTTACAGCGTCCTTTCGCCTCGTGGCTTTATGACTCTCGGGATTTGATGTTTACGAGCTGTGATGCCTAACGAGTGTATATGTACAAGCTCCTTTCCTCCTTTTCTGATCTCAGTATCATCTGAGTAAGGATATATATATGTATATGTGTGTGTGTGTGTGTGTGTGTATGTGTGTATGTGTGTCTGTGTGTGTGTATGTATGTATGTATGTATGTATGTATGTATTTATGTATATATATATATATATATATATATATATATATATATATATGTATATATATATATATATATATATATATATATATATATATATATATATATATATATATATATATATATATATAACTCACCTCGTGTGGAGGAAAAAAATCTAAAAAATCAAACATAAATACAGAACTGGAAAGTTAATAAGAGAAGGACACTTTCAAGATGTGCTGTCCAAAGTTCTCTTGTTTTTCCCCTCTCACGTGTTCCTTTTTCCAGAGAACATCTTCCTCTCGTAGGCCCTATTCCCAGGCCCATTCGCGGGCCATAAACCACCTCGGGCTGTACCCAAGTTCAGACAAAAACAGAAGGGAAAACAGATATTCCTTCTTTCGTTCTCTAAGAGTTTAAACGGGTTTTGGAGCCTTTCCTCTGCAGTTTCAACAAGTCGCATTTCATGATTATTAAACACAAACACACACACATAAATAAAACATATTCGTCTGCGCTAAGCAAACCAAGAGAGGAGAAGAGCGTAAATAATTTCAGAGAGCATTTCCGGTTGGAGGAATCTGGCGCGCACTTGAAGCACATGACGTCTCGCTCACCACGACTTGGCATCCCGACTTACCTGTTCCCCCGAGCATCATTACAGAAGGGATCGGGACCGTTAGGTTAAGATGCTGACGAGTGAGGAGCAGCATCTCTTAAGGCTCACTGGTGTGCAATACAAGCCAGTTTCATTTCACTGCCGAGTGATGTAGAGGGCCAGTGGAGAGATGGATTCCTTTGTTTACTTATTGTCCCCATTAAATCGCGCAATTCTATCATTCGTGCGCTATATTTGTATATTATGTTTGTTGTGCAAAATACCTTCAGTAAAGGATCGTTTTTGTGAACACACATTTGACAGCAATCTTCACTCAATCAATGCAAGTGAATATACCGATTCCGTAAATCTATATCAATATACATTGCATTATTCCATCTAATCAAATCATATAAAGGAATTTCATATAAAATTTCACATTAAATCATATAAAGGGATTTTCCTTAGACACAGCTGGAATCCTAAACAACCGCCCTGGAGATGAGATACGGGAGCCAACCCAGTTTCCAGGACAACAAAATCCCATTAAAAAAATATATATCCTATTAAAACAGGTAATGTCACTTCCAGGTGTGGTGTACTTCGTCGAGAGAGGGAGGGAAAGGGAGAAAGTGAGGGAATGGGAGAGGAAGTGGTAGAGGGAGAGGGAGAGGGAGAGGGAGAGGGAGAGGGAGAGGGAGAGGGAGAGGAGAGAGAGAGAGAGAGAGAGAGAGAGAGAGAGAGAGAGAGAGAGAGGGAGAGAGAGAGAGAGAGAGAGAGAGAGAGAGAGAGAGAGAGAGAGCGAGAAAGAGAAAGAGAGAGAGAGAGAGAGAGAGAGAGAGAGAGAGAGAGAGAGAGGGAGAGAGAGAGAGGAGAGAGGGAGGGAGGGAAAGAGGGAGGGAGGGAAGATGGGAGAGAGAGGGAGAGAGGGAGAGAGGGAGAGAGGGAGAGAGAGAGGGAGAGGGAGAGGGAGAGGGAGAGGGAGAGAGGGAGGGAGGGAGGGAGGGAGGGAGGGAGGGAGGGAGGGAGGGAGAGGGAGGGAGGGAGGGAGGGAGGGAGGGAGGGAGGGAGGGAGGGAGAGAGAGAGAGAGAGAGAGAGAGAGAGAGAGAGAGAGAGAGAGAGAGAGAGAGAGAGAGAGAGAGAGAGAGAGAGAGAGATAGAGAGAGAGAGAGAGAGAGAAAGAGGCGACGTGATGACAGAAGACTAGAGGAAAGGAAAGGAAAGGAGTACCAAGGACTACCTTCCCCTCCCCTTCCCTCCACTCCGGAAGGTAATAGGAGGAAAGGGAAGGGAAGGGAAGGGAAGGGAAGGGAAGGGAAGGGAAAAGAAGGGAAGAGTAGAGGAAAAAGAGGTTAGGAGAGAAAGGGGGAGGGGAGAAAAGGGTAAGAAAGGAGAGAAAATGAAAGGAGAATTGAGAAAATGAGACGAGAGAGAAAATTAGACTACAAGAGAAGAGAGGAGAGATAAACAAGGGAAGGGCAGGAGAGGAGACGTCGTGACAGAGAAAGCAGAAAAAGAGAGAGAAGCACAAACAAGAGGAAATCTGTAAAGCACCCGGCGCATCCGAGATCAGCCGTTACCACGCTGACAGAAACAACAATTTACGACTGCCCCCTCTCTCCCCCACTACGCCCCTACTCCACCCCCCCCCCCTCCTGCCACCACTCCCTCCCTTCGTCATTCAGGGTTTACTCAGGGCTAGTGGGCAGTCTGGGCAGCCTCCGAGTCTTCATTCCTGAATAAGTTCACCTGACCATCTCCCTAAGCTTCTTTGTGTGCCTTTCTCTCTCCCTCACGCTATCGCTGGAACCTTTAGAAGCGCTTTCACAATTAGCCTCCCGACCGCTAAGTAATGATACGGGTTTGGAACGGAACGGTGGAGGAAACGGGCGAGGCAAAGAGAGAAATAATGGGAATTAATTGAAGGGACACATGGGTCAGAGGGGAAAAAGAGACATAGGAGAAGAACGAAGGGAGAGGGAGGGAACCAGAATCGAAATACGTTCACAAGAGAGTGAGAGCAGCGAGTTAAAATACGTTCATCACAAGAGATAGGGTGAGACAGGAGCATCGCAGACCTCAAAGACCATGGACAGTGGTCGTTTTACTGCTCGTTCACAGTACAGCAGGTGGAGGTGATGATGAGGAAGTAGCAGGTAAAAGGTAGGAGGGGCAGAGAGGAGGCAGAGGATGGGATAAAGATGGAGGGGATAAAGGGCGAGGGCAGAAAGACAGCCAGCCCCCTCCCACCCCCATCCCCACCCCTCTCCCCAACGCCCATTCTATCCGCTCGTCCGGATCCTCACTTTAAGGGTAAACAACGCAGCGATCACCCCACCCAACGTCAATGACCTGAATGGGGCTGTGAGAGGCGATGCGTGCCCGTCAAAATATCGCCTGAATTTATACTAGCCACTATGGCTATAGCTTGAGGATATCCAAAAGGGTAACACGTTATTACGACTGAATTATCAATGTCGAGTCGATGTTAAAGGGCCCATAAAACCCTAAACTGCCATACCTGAATCAAAATGATGGGCTACTTCGGCCACACTTTCATCAGGAAGACGCTGACTTAGGCAGTGACCGCTGACATAAAGATGCCCTACATTCACCTTGCAAGATTAACAGCAAGTCGAGTGGAGTTGCAATCCAGTCTGCAACACAAAAGCGAAAAACAAAAACGAAGTATCAACCGAGCCTTTAATGCAACAAAGTAAAAAAAAAACAATAACAATAAACAAAGCATCAAGCCAGCCATAAATAAAAACAAGAACGCAAAAAAATATACTTCGACAAAGACATCGTCTCCAAAGCCACAGCAATTAAAACAACAAAAGAAATCCCCCAAAAATGCAACTCACGAACTGTTTACTCGAGGCGATAATTACCAAAAAACAAGCCCCAACAGCGGATGTCTCAAGCATCCGGTTTCCTGGATTCGCCTATGGGAAACCGACGGTCCTGCGAAGAGTCCTTACGGTCGATACTCGCAGATCCTTCGAGTCGCCCATCCCCCCCCCCACCCCAACCCCCACCTCCGCAGGGAAGTGTGAGAAAGCGGGTTGTTAGCACACGAGCGCGAAGAAAGGATGATAAAACCTATAGCGGATATTGGTTAAGTATCCCAATGGCCGGGAAATGTGACGCCTCCTCGGCGATTCCTCTTCGCGGTTGGTGATTGCCGGGAGATCCTTCGTTGGAATCATTTCATGTCAAGTCATCCTTTACAAAAAAAAAGTACAGCTGGTCCTTTCACAGGAACAACGCTACGATGAAAAGAATGTGTCGCACACGTACCCTGAGTACACGATTCCTTCACTCGCTCTATACCTCCCTACCTGCCTGCCTGCCTGCCTGTGTTTATACATACATACATACATATATATATATATATATATATATATATATATATATATATATATATATATATATATATATATATATATATATATATATATGTGTGTGTGTGTGTGTGTGTGTGTGTGTGTGTGTGTGTGTATGTGTGTGAGCGTGTGCGTGTGCGTGTGCGTGTGCGTGTGCGTGTGCGTGTGCGTGTGCGTATGTGTATGTGTATGTATATGTGTATGTGTATGTGTATGTGTATGTATATATATATATATTTTTTTTTTCATGTACGTATATGTATGTATATATGCATATATATATATATATATATATATATATATATATATAGAGAGAGAGAGAGAGAGAGAGAGAGAGAGAGAGAGAGAGAGAGAGAGAGAGAGAGAGAGAGAGAGATGTATGCCCGCACACGTAAAGCCGAGCCGTATGACATTCGAAACGAACCTCGTCCCAATCAGTCAATTCCCAATCAGTGCCGCACTGGAGACCCCGCCAGTCAGGGGAGGTCAGATGATGGAGAGTTTCCTGTTGGGAGACTGACCTAAGTTCTCGAACTGCCTTCGTGGTCTCTCGGCTGACCCTTTCCTCTGCTTTCCCCTTTTTTCGTAGTCGTCCACTACAATGGGAACTCTCTTTTCTTTTCCATTATTGTTCTTTATTGACCACTGACACACCCCCTCCATCGGGTCATTAGTAACCTTTCTTGCCTCAACGTTCACCCTAATGGGTCAATCCCCTGACCTCCGTTTCTTCCTTTCCCTCTCCCCCTCCCTGACCCGACCCCCCCCCCCCTCCCACGGCAACTAACCAGTGTCCCTTCCTCCTTTCCTCCTCCTCTCCCCCCTCCCCCTCCTCCTTCTACTTTCCCAGGCTCTCGCTCGGACCTTCCCACAACCCTCCAGCAGCCGCCATCTCCTGCTATTGTTACACTGATTAGGATCTCCCATTATCATTGTCATGCATCATAGTCTCTAACCAGCCCCCTTATAATCAAAATCCTTATCGTGATCGACCCCAAGGAACACGTCGAACTACCACCATTTTCAGAACCAAGTCTCAACCACCATCCGTCCGTCCTTCCACCACTCGCCCTGACCACAACCTGACAACATGCATCCTGGTTCCTTTTACTTTCACACCAACGCCACCTAAACTTCCCTTATCGTTCACAACTTTTCCTTTCTTTACGGCGAGATTTCCATGACAATATCCATACTTTAATTACCACGAAGAAAAGCAAATCCATCTTTTGGCTTCGAAGTTTTTTGAAACGAAATACTGACTTCCATCCCAAGAAAATAAAGATAAGAATAAAAATGAAATTCATACCTCACGCCTCAGCCTCCCGGCGTCAATACCATGGAAATTTGATCAAACCCCGCGAGCCAAGGGGAAATGTCCCTTACGCTGCCCTTCCACAGAGTCGACCTTCCCCGCCCGCACGTCGCCTTGGACACATCACGGCCCCGGGGACGCGCACAAAGGGTATAGAGCCAAAACTAACAGAATTATAAAGGGTGGGGAATTCACGCTTCTCTTTCCTGGCCGCCCTCGCGACCTTGGCCTTCAATTTCATCGCCGTGCTCGAGGGAGATGAAGGAACGACTCAAGAAGTCCACCGCCCCTGATGAAGAGATCCTTGAAGATCCTTCGCAGTTCCTCACTCCTTCCGCAAGAGACGTGTCGAGGATACTCAAGTGGCCGCATAAGCAGCAGAGATTGGGAGACACAATGGCGGGGCTTCGTCAAGGCGCCTTCCAGTTTCTGCTGACGGGACCCATACAGCACCTTATCTACAGCCTACTTAAATATAATTATGTAATCTAGTTTACAGCTTTTTAGAACGTCGCTTTGTTAGGGAGATTCGTAGGGGAATCGATAGGTGCCATGATACAAGCGCCGTCCTCACAGGTAGGAAAGGTCCCTAAAGCACGCAGACGCATAATAAAAGAGGGACGAGGAGGAGAAGGAGAGAGGAAGAGGACGAATGGAGAGGAGAGAAAAGGGGAGAACAAGAGAAGAGGAAGAGGAGGAAGAGTGGCAATGAAGATAACGCAAAAACAATGATAATAACGTATAAACAAATCCCAAAATGAAACCGCAGTTATAACACTTGAGGATAAAAATAGCCCTTTCCATTCTTACATCTTTGCCAGCCAAAAAGATACTTCTAACCCCCATCTTATACTCATCCGCCACCTTAAACACATCAAACACCTGTTACACAAAGCCTAACGTATAAAAAAACACAAAGGCTACTGTATAGAAATCCGCTTTCACATACATTCGAAATAGGCCTAAACAAACAGAAGCCACATCGATCGCCACGTGAAAACTTTGCCAAAAAAAAAGAAGAAAAAACAGAACTTTTAGAACTCAGTTTATCTTCTCAATTAGGGTTGGATCTCAACGTCGGTCTTAATCAGCTCCGTGCTTTTCTTAAAGTTCAGTGTGCCTTCCGTGTGTGTTTAAAGAGACGAATTTTAATTCCTCTATATCACTACAATGATGTTGAGGACTTGTACATGGAGATATAATAAAGTAATAAGCTTGGCTGCTGCGTGTATAAGCAGAGAGAGAGGGGGAGAGGGAGAGAGGGAGGCAGGGAGGCAGGGAGGCAGGGAGAGAGGGAGAGAGAAGGAGAGGGAGAGGAGATGGGGAGAGAGGGGGGGGGGGGGGGGGGGGGGGGGGGGGGGGGGGAGGGGGAGGGGGAGGGGGAGGGAGAGGGAGAGGGAGAGGGAGAGAGAGAGAGAGAGAGAGAGAGAGAGAGAGAGAGAGAGAGAGAGAGAGAGAGAGAGAGAGAGAGAGAGAGAGGGGGGGGGGGGGGGGAGAGAGAGAGAGAGAGAGAGAGAGAGAGAGAGAGAGAGAGAGAGAGAGAGAGAGAGAGAGAGAGAGAGAGAGAGAGAGAGAGAGAGAGAGAGGGAGGGAGAGGGAGGGAGGGAGGGAGGGAGAGAGAGAGAGAGAGAAAGAGAGAGCGATCATCTCACACAAATGATTTCCTTAAAGAAACAACTAATATTCCGAGTGCCGCTTTTCTTCTTGCCCTGTTTTCTTTTTCCCCCTCCTTCCACTCTCCCCTCTCCCCATCCTCCCCCTTAAATAAGCAATCCGGGGAGTGTTCGGCGAGGCGTAAAGTAAAGCTTCCCCACCCCATCCCGCACATATCACCGACCTTCGTGACACTTACCGTGACACCCGATACCAATTAATGTGATACCTCAAGACACATCCCAACGGCGCGGCAGAGACTCGCCGGAAATCTGAGTCCCCAGATGGAAGGAAAAGGCTGAGAATCTTTTCCTGCGATCTTTAATTGCTGTCGAGGATCGTGTTGCATTAACACACCGACATGATTCACTCACATTAATGAATCTTTTTCTTTCCCTATTCCTTTCTTTGTCTGTCTGCCTGTCTCTCGAGTGCGTGCGCGCGTGCGTGCACTCGTTTGTGTGAGTATTTGTGTGAGTATTTGTGTGAGTATATGTGTGAGTATTTGTGTATGTGTGTGTGTGTGTGTGTGTGTGTGTGTGTGTGTGTGTGTGTGTGTGTGTGTGTGTGTGTGTGTGTGTGTGTGTGCACGTGCGTGCGCGCACACATACACACACACACATACACACAAGACATCAAACAAAAACTGGATAATCATGCAGGAACTCACTATCTCCGACCGTAGGCCTAGTTTCCAAAGGCCTCAGGACTCTCACTCACGATGTAGTCATAACCTTGGCAGAATAATGATCCGGTACTAAAGGGTTGGCCACACACTCTTGACTAAACAAACAATCCACGCACACAGAACCGCCACGTCATCTCCACTCTTTGTAACTCTACGCCCCACTCTTCGGAAGGAAGCATTGGCGAAGACTGCCCTTCGGTGATCAAACAAACAGACTTGGACGACGCAATTGACTTATCCTTGCGCCGTGCCGAAAATAAACTAAAAATTGACCTTGAAATGATGAAAGAGGGGAGTGGGAGAAATACAAAGAAATTGGGAAAGAGACAAAAAATGACAGAAGTAAGGAGAGAGAGAGGAAAAAAAGAAAACAGATAGAAGTGAGGAATGAAAAAAGACAGAGGTGAGGAGAGACAAAAATAAATGGGATGAGAGAGACAAAAATAAATGGGATGAGAGAGGCAATAAAAGAAAGGGGAGAGGAAAATCCCGACAAAGCGCGGGAGGAGGAACGTCCTGGCGAATCGATATGGCCCGCTAGCTTCAGTTCGCTCGAGGTTTCAAGATGACTTCGCCCCGATCATGATTCTCATTCCTTCCCCATAAACAAGGCTCAGGGACCATGCCGCTGACTGACGGGGAATGCGACTCGATAAACTTGATCTGAGTGCTTCTTATGCAACACGGCAAGAGACCTTTAGCACTTGCGCAAGCAGAGTTCAAAGGCAATTCCGTCCAGGAACACAGCAAGAGAGGAGTAATGGCCTTATAATTGGCCTGCTCGCCCAAAGCAAGGCCTTCCCCGCCGGCCATCCGTAATCATCACCCCCGGAGGCCTGGCCTAACGACCTGCCTCCCGGAGGTGTGGGAGAATGTGCGGAGGTGACAGCTCATGACCGAGGAGCCGAGATAACGAGGGCAAGCAAGGTGGGGCCAGGCGGGTCTCGGGTACCTGGCCGAGTGTGAAACACCTTTTCACATGGTCGATGAATGACGAGTTCGCCAGACGAGCGGGATGATCAGCTGACCGGAGTAAAAAGAGGCGGATCCTCTTCGAATTTCTAATAGCTAAGTGATAAAAACAAGACACCATTGCAAGGTATAATGAATAACAAAGTTGTCAAGAAGCAACAGTCGGACATCAGGGCGAGCAGGATTTGAAGTAAAATCCCGGCGGTCAAATGAGGGAAGAATGCCACGATTGGCAACACTTAGTGCTCACTTTCCCCGCACACATTTCTTCGACTTACAAACCCACAAACAAGCTCCAACCGTCATGCTTGTACTCTCCAACTCGAGCTAAGCTAGTCATGCACATAAAAGATCATATAATCATAAAATACCACTAAATACAGAAAATAAACATCTAAAGAAAGAGATAGCAAATTAGTTGAAACGAAGATGACTTCAAAATTATTATTGTGCGTGACAGCAGCAGCTGGACTAAGCCTCCAGCTGTACAACTCGCTACCCGAGGCTCTAGACCCCTCCTCCCCTCCTCCCTCCCCCTCTTGCCCTCCGGCCATGATGGGTCATAACAACAAGCATCGCATTTGTGAAAGCTCAGCAATGTTTTGTGAAGCATGAGCAAAAGCTTTGCTGTCGCCTCCACTTCAACGCTCACTGCAACACTTCTACTGCGCCGTCCAAATACATTTATATTAATATATACATTTACATTTATATTAATAAGACACAGCCACAGTAAGAATGTAAATGGAGTCGTACTGTTTCGAAGCCCTCTTCGATTTCCTCTTCGGACGAGTAAAACCAAAATGGACATGCATTTATTTCTAAGCAGTGGCCTGTTTAAAAAATATATATATATACACAGTAAAGCAATCCAGTGGGATGCCATTCAAATTGATAAAATGAGTAAACCTAAAGAGGGAAGAGGCAAGTGACTTCATAAATACACGCATGTCGATACTTGATGAAGTCATAGGAACAGTAACTGATGACCGTGATGATGATGATTGATGATGATGATGATGATGATAATGAGATGATGATAATGACGAAGATTAAGATGAAGATGATGAATAGTGTATGACTCATCCTTATTAATAACATATCCAAATAAAACTTAATATCATACAGCTATCTTCATAACGCGACTGCAGACTCAGAAGCAGCGAATACCAGCTAGCCACACAAGTTATCCACTTCACGGTCACAGGGGCTCCTCCTCCCCCCTTCCCCAAGCCCTTCCTCCTGTTCCCTAGTCCCGTCACGTGCCCGCAGTGTGTGCCAGCCCTGCAGGGCCGCTCGCTTTGTAACGGGAAATGTACATAAAACGATTGGCGTACGATATGAACGAAATATTATGGCACTACGGAACTAAGGTCAGTCAGATCGAGCCCTTAGTAATTTCTTAGTGGCTGAGAGGTTCGTCCTTTTTTTTTACGAACGAGCTACAGAGGGTGTTTCAATATTTACTGGGGGCATCAAATTCCTTGTACAGCTATGCCTTCTTTTCCGTCTCCGCCTAATCACAATGAATGTTTGCCAGAAACCAAAAACGAAGCCGAAAGGGCTAAAATAAACAGGAATTGAAAAGGATGAGATGTATGCAAACTTAAAACGAGATAAATTAACAGAGATTTTGACAACTTCTAATCAACTAAAATATACGTACATTAATTCTGTGAAGACGCATGCATGTTTGTAACTATATAGGTATGTATAAGTATGTGCGTTTAGGCGGGGATGGAAGTTCATAACAACTTAAAAGGCAAAACACAAACCCAACAACAAAGTTTATCTTTAAAGTGAGATTACTCCGGCATTCTATAAAATGTGTATATATAAACACTTGCACGAAAACGTAATTAGGCAAATACAGAGAACCCTTAGTGCGGAGACTGGTAAAGTGTTCCAAAGAGTAATGGGGGAAATGAAGACCAAAATAAAGTGTAAAAAATATGTATTATTGTGAAATTATCATATCCTTCCACACGGTGCCAGAACCTCACCTACTTTCCACTTATGCTAATGCTAATGCGTCTACCGTAAGTGGCACTACAACAAAACATTACGAGAATAAAAACATCTCTCCGCTGAAAAGGTGCGAGGAGAAGGCTTGCAACAGAGCTCATTAGCAATACATTCTGCAGGAGAGAACGATGGGGAATGATTCGCCAGGGAAAAGGAGGGTGAGATGCAAGGAGGCTTAATATAGATTTTATAAAATTATATTAAACCTCACTGGAGAGACGGGAAAGAATGGTTAGAGGATGAGTGGTAATGGGTGGCATTGGGGTGGGATGGGGGTGGGGGTGACAAAGAAATGGGGAAAGTGAGGGTATGAGAGGAGGAGGGGATAGTAAGTGGGTGAATGTGAGTGACTGAATGAGTGAAAGAAAATAACCGAGGCAGACAAACAATGGGGAAAAAAGAAAAACTAGGAAAGGCAAAGACAGACAAAAAAGAGAGAAAAGCAAAGTAAAGATTTTTAACGCTATTTCGACGAAGTAAACTAGCTACATTTGAGGGAGGTCAGTGCTAGCTAGTCCTCCCCTTCCCCTCTCTCCGCCCCCCCCCCCATTCCCCGCCCACTAAAACACCGCCCTCCAGCTGTGGGTCAGTCGACTCGTCTCGGGGTATGATGTCCGACTTCAAACCGCTACCCGTTTCCCGCCGACCGTTACCGTTGTACTTTTCACTTTGTTGTATATGCCTAACTCCCGCTGCCTTGATTACGTTATACGTAGACTACGACGTAACATGATTTCATTTATTTTTCTTAAATTATTATTATTATTTTTTTTTTTTTTTTTTTTTTTTTTTGGGGGGGTGGTCTTTTCTCTTCTGGATTACGCAGCTTTAGCCGTTTATCGTCACACTTATTTTCTTTTTCTAAAACTTGCTTGGCTTCCTTTCTTGCAGATCCCTGACCATTTCCTTCTTCCCTTCGTTACAACATTCGTGTTGCCACCTTCTTTAGTGTTCTTTTTCCTCTCCACTCCTCCATTCACTCACCCCGACAACCGACTCCTTCTTGTCTCCATCCACCCCTATTCCCCTCTTTCCTTTTCTCCTCCCCATCCTTCTCCTCTTCCCTCCTTCCCCTCTTCTCCCCCTTTCCATCCTCCCCTCCACCTCTTTCCTCCTTCTCCCTCTCGCCTCCTCTCCCCGCCCCTCCATCTTGCTTCTGGTCCACTCAGCAAAGCCATCCACACGATTACTCCAACAAGCACAATGGCACTCGTGTACGCCGGCAGAGAAGGGAATGTCTTGCATGCCCCTTCCCTCTCGCAACATCTATCACATGCATGCAACTTCTAACTTCTAACTCCTAATTTCTGACTGTTTGTAACGAATTCCAACTTCAACAATTTCTATATTCTAAATTATTGTTTCTAATTCAACTAACTTCTAATTGCTTGTCTTTAACTTCCAACTGTTCCTAGTTTTTAATTGCTCTACCATTTTAATTGATTATAACTTATAACTTCTCCTAACTTGTTTCTAACTTTCAACTCTTCTTAACTTCAGCTTCAAACTTCTCCTACCATCCTTTTCTAACTTTCCCTAACTTCTGTTTCTAACTTCTATCCCTAACTGCTCCAAACTTTTAACTTTCCTCTCGTCAAAACAAAGTATACACAGAAACATATAACTAAGTAAAGAATCAACAACAAACAAACTACAGGTAGGAACAATAACAGCCATGCACATTATAAGTATAATCAACATATGGAAAAAACGCATTGTTTTCACACATGCATTAACACTTTCGCCACTCTTACTCTTTCGGTTATATACACTTTTTCTACAACAATTCTTACGAAACTATCATTTTTCATCACCGTTATCCATATCATCATTATTCTAAATAATCATGAGTAACATAACATCAATCAGCTTTATCCCTACCATCATTATCTTTAGCATTAGCCTTCAAACTAATCCCAAAGGCCACAGGAATAACAATGCCAATCGAAAAGCACAAACACACCTTCTACATGATGTGCATTAACAATTCAAACCTCTCAGGCAGCGAGCGAGAAGGAGGTCGCACCAGGACAACGTTAAGTCAAGGAAGTGGGAAGATGAACCGAGCGGCAGGACCCCCAGCTGATGGCCGCACATTACACTGTGGGAATACGGTATCCGGAAGGCGTACGGACGAAAACAACCGAGTACCGTAACACTGGAATCATATGGATGAATTACCAGATGCAAATTTAAGCCACACTGGGTCTCGGAAGGGAGTGAAAATACTGAAGCGACATTTTGACGTTTATCAAATATGGCATGGTGTCCATTGTTACAGAAACACACACTCTCTTAAAGCACATAACCTGCTTTTGCGAATGGATTAATCCTATAGACAATATACAATATAGAATATGGATCGTTAGTGATTGTGTTAGTGATCGTGTTAGATGACAAAAGCTTTATTAATACACTGAACTAAAGTTGAGAGTGTCTGTAAATCTGTTACAACCTTTTGGCTTTGGGGCTATTCTCGTGTGGATATCGAAACAATAACATCGTAGCAGAAGTTATAGGTAGTCAAGCGTAAAGCTCCACATCCCCTGGATCTATGTCTGCTATGTGTAACGGAGATGGTAAACAAGAAAGAGGAATGGTGAAGTTTTCGTTTCAGTGCACACTGCCTCCACTCTGCTCTACCACGTCTGCGGCTGTCTGACTCCTGTCTTCCTTTCTCTCTTTCTCTTTTTTCTCTCTCTCTCCTTCCTCTTCCCCATCCTATCTATCAGTTCTCTTCCTGCTTCCTCGCCTCGGCCCCTCATCATCCGTTGACCATCGCTTCACGGTCACCACCAAGATCCCCCAGATATGTTCCCAAGTATGGCCGTCACGCTTGGCTAACGACGGCGCCTCGACTGCCGTCACGCCGCCCCTCCGCCCGGATATCTCGCGGCTCTACCTGCGTCTCTCCCGTTCTCATCTCTGCAAGTTCTTTGCATTCTTGAAGGTACGCGTCAACAATGCGACACTTACAAACTTCCTTTAACACTAGTTATGAAAGCATGTTGGAATGCTTGGGTCATGTATTAGGAGCCAGCCATCATGTTTTATCATGTTAAGGTCGCTTGTATAATAGGCTACGTACTTCCAGAAACCAATGAATGGAAGTGAACACATGACACACTACTAAGGATCGAGCCGGGGATGATGATGTAATAGTGAGTACCGTACGAGTGAAGTGATGTGTTCACCATAATTGCCAAGGAGCCTCGCTTCCGCATGCGTGCACGTCATTCAAAAGCAAGTGTATTTCAAGTGTACCTATATGGACAAATGAGGTAATCTTCCTATTTTTCATGGAAGAAAAAATATCATGGACATAGTACTACTGACACTAAAAGACTACTGCAATACAAACAGGAGTAAGGCAGTAGAACCACACCCACCCAGTCTGCCACAGACCGCCAACGTCAGCAGGTTACCGGCACTCTTGGTTGCGGTTTACACACGCATGTTAGTACACATGCTCACGCTCTCTCACACACACACACACACACACACACACACACACACACACACACACACACACACACACACACACACACACACACACACACACACACACACGCGCGCCCGCGCGCGCGCGCGCGCGCAAGGTTCACTCATTAACCTACTACCTAGCTCCACCTGCACCCTCCACCGTTCCCATTGGTACCAGTACAGTAAAAGGCTGCAATCACTCACACCCGGAGAGACACCTCAAACCTTTCCCTCCCTCTCGTGACACGCAACCATCCGTTTCGCGTTTTAGGATCTCTTTGGGTCATTTAAGTACTCAGAGGATCCTCGTTCTAGGGTTTTTAATTTTCGTTTCCAATATACGTGGCCGCAAATGCCTCGTCCGACTTGATTGATGTGTTGCTAAATTACCCCGACGTCAACTTCTCACAGTTTAGATTTGCATAACCCGACAAGTGTTGTTGTTTTTTTAGCTTTGCTTAAATATTAGGCCATTCATCGCAATCGAGTGCGGGCCCTAAAAATATAAAAAAAACGATGCAGGAATTTTCAAATGAACCGTTCTCCGATACGTTAAAAAACGAAACGATCGCCGTATGCCGAGAGACATAAGGGCTGAATCTGTATCCTAAGGCAAGATTTCCCCAGGTTACCCAACTTGCGACAGAACTCAGACTTAAGTGACTTTCCGTGTTGAAACGAAGAAACCATATGTATTATTTAGAATGGCAGCAGATTATGTGATGCAATTCATAAATTCTGTACTTTCGACAATTCAGGACCACTTTAACTATAAAAACGGCTGGATTAATCGTTTCTCATTCAGCGTGTACATTAATAGTCCACTGTTAAATACTCCATCCCCTTTCCCTCCGTGTTAAGACAAAGTGCCAGCTGCTACTGACATACAAGCCTACAGGTGTGTAGGTCTACGTCAGCATGTAGGCGGAGCGTTGTCGGCGGCCAGGGAGCCCAACACATACATCCCTGTTTTGAAAGTACACACTCTTCTAATGTGCAAACATACCCCTGTTGTCTGTATAAGTAGATACCAATCACATTAGCCCCTGTAATTAGTGAGCCCCTCCGTGTTCAACATTATGAATGTATCAATATTTTCAAGGTAAACACACCACTGACCCAACTGAAAATCATGGTTGATGGCTAAAAGGTGCAATTTCATGGACAAATTAAACAACTTTCCTTTCGCAATACTTGCGGCAAGCTCCTGCTGTGACAAGCTGTCCATTCTAAGGATTTTACGTTGACCATTTCTGTGGGAAGAATAAACCGGACCATCCGGGCGTATTTATTATACGTCCCAAGACGGTTTGGTAACACATTTGACCCTCCTGGTCAATTCTCTGTATCTAAAAGAGAAAAGATGGCATAATTTCACAGCGACATCTTCCATTTTCTGCGCCTCGCTTTGTGACGAGAGGCCTTCTTAAATTATAGTCCATACAATCTACCTGTAAGAATTTCCTGCTCCTGGTGACAGAAACATCATCTTTAACTTTTACCTTCTGGTAACCAAAAAGGTATAACAAGTCTCTTTGTCACTAGTAGTTACTCAACTATGGCCTTCCCCAGGGGGGCAATGTGGCCAACCTTTAGCACTTCACAAAAAACATAAGGATTACACATAGCTAAATAATAGGGGTTAATGTGGAAAATAATGCATATTCAGATGAATTCCTATCATAAATTACATACTTGTTAGGCATGGCATCATATGCATATGTAACACCACCATACACAACGTGGGTCTAACAGCACGTATAAAGGTGGGGATGTGGTTTTGTTAGCATTCTACTGTTGTGTATATTGGGTGTGGTTCTCAACCCGGAACCATCACGATGTAGTAGAAATGGTTTCAGATACATACAGTTGTGATTTGCAAACGAGAATTTCAAGAATGTTTCGCATTTGAACAGAAACAAACCAAACAAATGAGAATTGGCATGATTTCGCAAATAAACACGAGGTAAAACGCATACAGTCTTCCACCTGCCAGTCCACTAGAAGCGTGACGGCCCTGGCACATACCGTCACCGCCCCCCCACCCCCACCCATCCCGCTCCCTCCTGTGACGGTGACAGAGAGGGTGACGGGACGCACTCAGCGTGAGGTATGTAATTATCACTATGGTTTCCAATTCCGTCCAAATTCCATCATTTGTCCTTGCCGAGGAGTCATTAGC
This sequence comes from Penaeus japonicus, assembly GCA_017312705.2. Taxonomy (NCBI): domain Eukaryota; kingdom Metazoa; phylum Arthropoda; class Malacostraca; order Decapoda; family Penaeidae; genus Penaeus; species Penaeus japonicus. The sequence goes on from BOPN01000945.1 coordinate 266,528, forward strand.
GATCCCTTCCTCCAGACAGACCAAGGTTTAGCTTGAAATGAGTACCATTGCTTTTCTCTATCATTTGGAACGTCTAGGTACGGACCCTTATAGCTGAACGTTCTAAGACGTTAAGCGCTTCCAATTCAAAACAAGCAAACTAACAAAGACGCCACGAAAGAAAGAAAAACTCTAAAGAACTCGACGTATCCACATCCAACACATAGCAAGGCGAGGACAACAACAGTGAATCACAGTTGTTGTTCCTATCCACTGCTCAACTCGAGATCCTTGCCACCACACCATAGCTCTAGACTTTCCCCTCCATTAACCAATCAACAGCGGCTTCAGCACCGTAACATCCTGACGCAAAACACACAAGGCCGGACCATCTCTTCTTCACCTGCCACAGAATTCTTCACAGATGTTCACTTCATGGTGATCACCCAGGCTTGTACGAGCATCAAGGACACAACTGTACAAGCTGAACATACCATTCCCTCCGTCTGACTTCGGGAAAAAAAAACTCGGTAAATCTAGGTCGTCTCCCAGTAATGCGCGAATATATTGTAGGTTTCTTGCTATATACTGGTAATAAGAGTTAATTCAACAAGTGGATATCGTAAATTCAGTATCAAATTAGTAAACTTTATAATAAAACCGCAATCCCTTACATCTAATACACACAAAAATGCACCAGACCTCAAGCCCTGATGCCAACCATTCAAAGGAGATGACATCAGTAATTCATTCGTTTCAGGGGTTAATCCGTTGTGTTTATACATCAGAACATGAGACCTCGACCACACAGACTGGGCTTTCAAGGGCAATGGGGTCTGCGGGTATGACTCATGGCAACACGCTTGGGCCCTGAGTATTTGCGAGGGTCGTGAGTGACGGGTCTCCTCATACTCATCCCCATCTCTTTCCCTCTTCGCGTCCCTTCACATGGGTAGGTGTGATGTGCCGTTGGGCTTATAAACGTTTCTTCTTTAATGTAAAGATGTGCATTCTTATTCTGATACTTGCAATCATGCTTAATAATAATTATTTGATTCTTGAACTTAAATGAGTAATATAGAGCTCTAGGAGAGGTTTCATACGTAATAAACAGAGGAGTTCCCTTGGAACTGAAGAAAAGCAGTGACCTTTGACCCTGGATGAACCCCCACTTAAGTAATCCCGATATAACATCATATCTGTCATATTCTTGGTCTCCACAGAGCGGTGTTTAAGGTAATAAGCGCACGACAAAGGAGACCAAACCCGTCTTTTCGCAGGTGTAAATATTAGACGTTCAACCGTGTAACGAAGATTGACGGCAAGCCATTGTGGGTTGGCAAACGTTGGTTGACTCATAATGCAGCGCACAGAGGTTTCTACTTATCGTCTCTGAATGCAGTACATGGGCCTAAACGTGACAGATAACCCTCCCTAACGGACTGTCTCCTGCCGTGTGACAAATGATGTATTTCAAATGCACATCCAACAAATGTCTTTTTGGTATCGTAATTGGTTCTCATAAACTCTGGAGGTTGTATAAATGGGCTCCTTCGTCACAATTCATTGTCATTCACTTGCATATCCACTGAAGCATGTATATCGGTCCGTAAATTCAAGATATTTATATTACAATTTTAGTCTTCATGATCTGTCAAACAGGTAGCGGCTAGTAATTTCAAAACAAACAGGTTTCTTTTTTTCTTTTAAAACTAAACTCGATTGGCACTTACATTTAACCAGGACAACTTCCGAGCTCCCTACGCCGCTCTCACGAATAGTCCGCATGTTGAAAGCCGTTTCCTAAGGACAGCAACCACAACACGTGCACGTCACAAAATGTAAACAATCGCGAACATGAGCACTTCACGAGAAAAACTTTATGAAACACTAAACATAAGATCATACAATAGTTTCAGAATGTATGGCTCTCGTTGACCGAACTACACTGATAAATAAGTCCAAAGTCCCACATGACTTTGGAAAGAAGAGGAGCGTCACGTCCTCCCCCTCACTCGCTCACAAGCCAACTGTTGGAACTTGGTCGACTCACCCAGTCGTGCCGCCCTTTGTCCGTATGCGCTTGCGTGACTTACGTGGGATAATTTCAAATGCTCCAAACGCAGACCAAGGCGATTTTTTAAAAATGTGTATACAGTGTGTAACGTGTGTGAAATAGCTACTTGTAATTGAATACATTGCTGAGATTCTGGATTTCGTTTTCACGGAAAATAGCTTAGTTAAACATTGTTTGGAGTCACTCGAACGACGGCTTACAATGACCTGTTGGTACGAATATTTCGATGTAAACTTCTATGATTTAAGTTTCAACAATTCAGCAAGAAATTGCAGCTACAACCCATGTGATTTATCTGAAGGAAAATACAAGTACATGTAGCGTTAACTTACAATATCTGTAAAGACTTATTTCTTATAAAAACTGAGAATTGGGTGCAACGTAAACATGTCGGGGTCAAATTCATCCCATGGTGTCTTCTGTCAAAAAAATCATTTTATATTCTTTTCAATCGGATTTTATGTGGATAAAAGACTGGCTGCATGATGTCCTTGAATCAATCTTCCACACTGCTATGCCAAAATATAAATCATACTACAATAAAAATGTGGACATGAATTATTTTAGGAATATACAATCCTTCATTTTAACTTACCGCCAAAAATGTCGCAATAATGTAAAATCCACAACAGTTACATTCTGACCATCAAATCAGCCGTAAATATTACAATACATCTACTTATAAATTCATCCTTTGCCTAATCAATCTGTTCCAAATAGTCAAGAAAACATATATTTTCCTTCAGACTGCTTTCCCGCCCCACGAAGAAAAAATACCATCCCAAGTAGCGATCCGATCTGAAAATTGGAAGGAGACATTGTGCATTCTCGTAACGGTGAGCGGCGCTGACCAGGCTGAAGTGGCCAGGCTGGGTGTGGGTGGACTCGCCTGCCCCCTGTCTGCTAGCACCCTGCCTCGCTTAATATACTAGGTCTATTAGCTAGCTTGATTGTGAAATTGTGTCTCGAGATGAATCATGATAGGTCCTTTGGCTTTTATTAAGGACAGCTGAGGGTGAGATGGGTATATACTGCAGTGTCTTCTTGCAGAGTATTAATCATATGCGTTTAAGCGGTGTTGGGGTGAAACTTTACGGGCGTTGTCAGTTTTTGCATGAGTGCTCTCTCCGAGTTACCAGGCCGCATAATCGCTGATAGAAAATACTTGACGCATGATTCACGAAGAAGTCAATAAATTCAGTAGTTCCTAATATGATAATCACCTACGCTCATAAAACACAAACGCAGTAGATGAAAAAAGGAACATCGGTTCTGTCCCACCGCGAGCCCATTATTTACGAATAGGCAACTCGCTCCTCTTCTCTTGTTATCCATAGATTATATCAACTACACAACACTTTGCTTTAAAAAACAAAGTGAAAGGGATAACTCTCTTGTCAGTAGAGCACCGTAGTGTTAAGATGAGATGTCAAAACACTCTCTCTTTCAAGGCCGAGAAGCGATGATGCTCTGACGTTACCGCGGGAGAATTCTGGCGCTGCGTTAATTCGTGCACATGCAACACAATTGATTACTCATGGCTGGATAACATTTCATGGCAATAATTGTCCCAATGGAAGTACGAACGTCTAGTTATGCATATTAACACTGCATTATTGTTTCGTTAGTGGAAGCATATCACATTTTTTGAAGTGCACATCGAGTGCGTATGACTGTATATTCGTTTGTATACGTGCAAATTTACATACATCGAGGTCGCAAGATATCAGATAATATTATTCCAAGCTATCAAAAGCAAGAATAAATGCGTTGTGAAAATTAAGCTGTGGATAAATGTCATAATAAAATCCATGCCCACTGCGACCTATTTTTTTTTTTTTCTTTACGAAGACGTTAAATAGTGCCTGTTGCAAGAAGGATAATATTGCTCTTGTATTGCCGATTCGGGGATGCCACGCTCGCTCTTCTACTGCCTTCGGTCTTGCGTCACAGCGGGAGTTATGATTTCTGCCTCTCTATTTTTCTCTCCCGTTTTTCTGTTTCACTCGCGTACTCTGTTATCTTCGTCACTCTCTTCTCTTCTCTCTCTCTCTCCCTCTCTCTTTCCTTTCCTCTCCCTCTCCATCTCTCCATTTCCCTCTCCCTCTCTCTATTTCCCTCTCCTTCTCTCCATTCCCCCCCCCTCTCTCCATTTCCCTCTCTCTCTCTGCATTTCCCTCTCTCTCCATTTCCCTCTCTCTCTCTCCATTTCCCTCTCCCTCCCTCTCCATTTCCATTTTCACCCCTCTCACTCTCCCTCCCTTCCTCCTACCCACCACCTCTCTCTCTACAGATTCATGTAATATTATGCTTAAAGTTAATAACTTCCAAGTAGGAAAAAACACGAAAATGACACAAGACACGATCGCTCGACGCCTCCTAGGTCTTTAGGCCTATGTTCTGGGCGTTAACGGATGTGATACCCCACAGCGGATTCTCAAATATTTGTAGACGTTATTTTTCGTATGCCCACCCTTTTTTATATATTTTTTTAGAGGCAAGTACCTTCTTGTTCTTTTTTTCCGGTAAAGCTGTTTAGTATCATTCCCCCCAAAGAAGTCTTTTTGGCCCAACAAGTATGCACAGTTTCGTTCCGTTTGTAATATTAAGAGGTAATACATATAAGGAAATATAGATATAATTGGTGTACATATGTGTGTGGACGTATGTGTTAGTGTATGTGTGTACGAGTGGTTCTGTGTGTGTTCCTGAATGTGCGCGCGTGGGCGTGTGCTTATGTCTGTGTATGCATATTTACATATTCACACCTATGATCAAAGGGAGAGTCTGCAAACAGATTCAAAAACATAACAAGCAAAAGTTCGTCCCTGTTAAAAGACATGCAAAGCCTGGGGCTGCCTCTTGGTAGAGCGCGCTCAACCAGCCATCATTCGCTATTTTCTCAGTCTAGTGACAAGAAATATATTTTTTAAGGCATCAAAGAATAAGTATCACCCACCCACTTCCCCACGTTTGCTCGCTCTCACTGACTCACTGATTATCTCTATGCGTGTGCGTTTGCTCATATCCTACGCATTCAGGTCAACGTGCAAGGTGGCGAGACGTTTCAGTCACGTACACCCTAACGTGCACCACAACAAGCAGACGTCCATTTCCCTTCCTGCTCCAGCCCTCACGCTCAGGTGTCCCAACATATCTGCTTTCTTGGTTGCTAGGAACCGACGCCGTGACGACGCCCAGGCATTTTTGGTTTCTCTGCATCACTACTTACCACCAGACCACGCCCGCTTCCCATGCCTGACGTACCTGAAAAATAGACAGATTTCATATTATACGAAGCACACGCGAGAAATGTGATATTCATATTTAAGGTTTGAGAGGCAAACAAGAGTAAAGCAAAGGTAAGTGGAGGCGTTCATACACTTTTCTGGCAACTAGGACGTTTGCAGGTAATTAAGGAAAGTTCTAAAAATCCATGTTCTCAGGGAATACTCCTTAAATTGGACCCCATCCGACGAAACCCCTTGAACGGAAATCTGGAAAAGGGGACTATAAAAGGGTGGGGGAAAAGCGAAATGCATGTACATATTGACTGAAGCGCGCATGGGGCTGTCCACGTGACCTCACAGATGTGCGAGTAACTCTATCCTTCAGGTCAAACACAGTCCAACCTCAGCCTGTCCCTCAACCCTACACGAGTAGAAGGGGAGAGAGAAGTACAGATGATCAAAGAGCCAGAGAGGGGAGGAATCACAAAAAAGGGAAAGAAAGGAACTGCCTAGAATAGAGAGAAATAGACAGACCTATATATAGACGTCGAGCTGAAAGGAGAAAAGGATCTGCTCTGAAAATCTAACACAAAGGGATAAAAGAATAAAGACTGTTGCCTCGTGACGATGGCAGGCACCACCGTCTTCATCCGGCAAGAACGGTTCTGCCAAAATATTCTGGCCGTAAACGCATTATGCAAACCTTCCTGCTCCGCTTCTGCGCCATGCCGTTTGATATGCAAATGGAATATGCATAAAACTATATATATATATATATATATATATATATATATATATATATATATATATATATATATATATATATATATATATATATATATATATATATATGTGGGGGGGGGGTGAATGTGAATGTAAATGTAAATGTGTATATATATGTATATATATATATATATATATATATATATATATATATATATATATATGTGTGTGTGTGTGTGTGTGTTACATATTTCATATACATACGTGCAATGAGATAGCAGCCTGTCATGATGAAGAATATTAAATGAACACGATGCAATACATCCTGGAAGGGTATCCGATGCCGCACAATTAATTAATTACATACATCGAGATAATGAATTCTAAATCAATTGTAATGACAAGACCCAATGATAATATATAATTAGTGGTTGTGTCACAGCCATATGCAACATCAGCTCTGAGAATCATCATCTTGCATCGTCCTACACATTTCATAAACGGAAAACTTTTGTGCTTCTGGTTTTGTTTTTAATATCGAAATGTAATAGCAGGGACGTATTAGTGTATACACCTTTATCTTATAATAGCCATTTCTAGACCAGTTTATTATTCATCTATCCATCTACTTTCATTTACTTTGGGACAAAAAGAAATCTTGATATTTTAATAGCTCTTTCAAAATCATTTTGCTATTCACGAAGTTACAACTTCACATCAGAATTTAAAAATATATATAAGAAATATAACATTAAGAATTATATATTTTCTTATCCCTATCCTTTCCTCCGTGGGGACAGATTAACATCAGGTTCAGTTCCCACATACAAAATCAACCGGAAGGCAGCCGGAGTAGCAGCTAACACCAGGTCTATCTACTAACAAAGACCACACACTCAAATCCTTCAGCAAAATCACACGCACACTAATCAATTTACGCTGTGAAGGCCCATGGAGTGGCTCACCGCTTACGAATGGTCTGAGGGCCTCGTCATTAAATCAGTTGCTAGTTATTTCTGGACTACTAATTATCTGCATGTCAAGCAGCTTAACGGTTCAATTAACGGCTAATAATTTGTCCTGCGTTTGTGGTTGTCTGCTGTGTCTGTCTGTGTGCGTCTGTGTCTGCCGTTGATGGTTGGTCGGTCGGTCTGTCTCAGTAGGCTGTTCGTTCGTCTGTTATTTGCCAGGTGGTGCGTCTTTACATCAGTCGGTTGGTTTGTCATTCTTACATTTTTTCAGTCAGTTTATATATCTCTATTACGACTCTGACTCACTCTCTCTCTCTCTCTCTCTCTCTCTCTCTCTCTCTCTCTCTCTCTCTCTCTCTCTCTCTCTCTCTCTCTCTCTCTCTCTCTCTCTCTCTCTCTCGCAGTCTGTAAATCTTCCTACTTAACTATCTCAAATATTTGAATTTCCCGCTAGCAAACAAACACCAGCTG
>BOPN01000945.1:288978-296478 GCA_017312705.2 Penaeus japonicus
CATCAGTCATTATTGGGAGTCGAGATTCGCGTTAATACGACTTCCGGGGAAAAGCAAAGCACAGTAGTTAATAAGGGTTAATTACCGTAATCAGACACCTCCGATTTTCTTTGGTACTTCATCACTTTTTTCAAATATTCTGACAGGAGGAATCTCGATTAGTTTCTAAATTTCATAGTGCCGATACCCAAAGACTGTTGTCGTCTAGTATATATAAACACACACACACACACACACACACACACACACACACACACACACACAATATATATATATATATATATATATATATATATATATATATATATATATACATATATATATATATATATATATATATATATATATATATATATATATATATATATATATTGTGTGTGTGTGTGTGTGTGTGTGTGTGTGTGTGTGTATGTATATGTATATGTATATGTATATGTATATGTATATGTATATGCATATGTATGTATGTGTGTATATATATATATATATATATATATATATATATATATATATATATATATATATATATATATATACATATATATATATATATATACATATATATATATACTTTTTTTTTCTTTTTTTCTTGTAATTTTCTTTCTCTCATTTAAAAGCTGCGTGAGAGAGAGAGATAGAACGATAATATTCCCTCATGACAGATGGATGAGGGAAAGTTACGGTTAATGCAGAGACAGAGAAGAGTGACAGATTGATCCATCATGAGAAGGTAAATATAGTTAAGTCGTGCAAAAGATAGGATGCGAGTGAGTGAACACGATGACGACACGTTGCACAAGCATGAACTTTAAGAAGGAAAGTGAACGTGAAAGTGAACGTATTAAGTGGACCATATAAAGAGATTGAATGTAATAAAGGATAAAGAGCGCGAGAGTAAGATACTGCACACTTCAAACCGCCATCGAAGACTTCAGGAAATACATAAAGCTAGACGATGAGACACAAGACGAAGTAAACACGAGGAATCGCCAGATCTACGAGGCAAAGAAACATAAATAAAGTGACGTGGACGTGCGTAAGAACAGGTCATTAAGCCGATGAGGCGACACTTGCGGAGTAATCAAAGCGACAAGACGAATGAAGCAAAAGAAAAAGTAAAAACAAGGAAGACGAAGCAAACAAGCCATCCTAGCAGACGCCAAGAAGTGAAACACTGTCAGGGTAGAATTGGCGCGCCGAAGATGATCCCAAGTAGAGCAGGATCGAGGCAGATGACAGACAGAAGCTGAGAACGACGGCAATGTGATTCTCCGGAGGTCCCGTTAGACGGACGGAAGTCACGCGGCAACGAGGAGAGCGAAGAGAAAGCGGACCCCCATTCCAATCGTAAAAAAGTACTTAAGACAATAAAAATAACAAATAAAACTAATAGCTACAAGTGGGTAGTGCTCACCGATGCGATTAGATGAATCAGAACATCATCTGATTGGTGGCTGTTTATCTACGACAGCCTCGACATCAGAAGTTCGATTTACATAATTGGGGGCGATATTGAAGCCTGGGCCTTGCGTTGTGTGCCTTCGACGGCAAGCACCATTTCTGTCTTTCGCTTTTTTCGTTCCATGTCGTCTCTCTCTCTCTCTCTCTCTCTCTCTCTCTCTCTCTTTCCACGTCTCCATTTCTCTCCTCTCCTTTCAAGCCGCACACCTTCCAGCCTCCTTCCGCGACATCTCCCATATCACACTCTCTCTTCGCTCAACTTGCCAATTTCAATTTATAGGATCCGGAAGTCCTATTTCCCTCGTCCGGGGCCCGACAGGGAGATAGCGGCGGCGGAGACTCGAGGAGATGCTACCTTTCACTCGATACTTCCGTCTCACCGCCTGTCGATGGTTATTACCGACACGTCACTCACGCCGCCACCGCCTACGTGACACGTCGGAGTAGGCATCCAGGCCTCCTCGGAAAATCTAGGCATTTTTTAACATTGACGAGTTTACTGAGATAAGTGGTTACATCTCAAAATGATTGGGTAACATGATTTATCCTTACCCTATCTTAATCCCTCCGTAGAGTCACGTAACACAAAAAAACGTACAGCTATATCAACAAATTGAAATATATATTTTTTCCCCATTCTTCAACACAAACTAGCGCATTTTGACCAGGCACGAGGTTAAGTTCTAATTCGAAGTACCGAGCGTTATGCAAAAACGCTCGGCGTGGAGATACCGCATACGTGACGCTAATGACAAAACCAGACAAATATCAATTAACTCCCTTTTTTCAACAGTAACTGAAAGACCACAACGAGACCGCAAATGAGTAGTTCTACCTGTATGCTTGTGGCGAGAGTCGCCTTTGTCTTCCAAGTCTCCTTTTACTGCACTGCTCTTTCGCGATGTTGTTGTCGTTGTTGTTATCATAAAGGCATTTCCCTAAAATCGTTTTGGGGAAGAATGTGTCTGATTACTGCCTGCAAACACCGAACAAAATTCAGTGTGGAAAAAATAAAACGATATAACGCCACTTACATGTAGCAGGCAGCTGTTAGCTTATAGACGGAATGGCGGACTACTACTCCAGTTTAGCATGATAGTGGTATGGCAATGTGTCCTCTAAGCTGCTTCAAGCGATACTTTTTAACACATATAAAGGAAGGCCAGGACATGCAGTAAAATCAACAGGACATCTCACAACATAATGGCTAGTTTATATCAGGTGAATCTTACATGCGTTCCCACCATGCACCATTAATGTCCAACTATATATCCAAGATATAATTATAAATATTTGTTCTATATAACGGTTTAGTTATATAAATAAAACAGATATCATAATCTCTCTTAAAAATCCGGGAAAAGCTTTTACGCCTGTGATACTCTGCTTTCCCCAAATCAGAGTAAGATTCATGAAAGCAGTAAAGCATTTTATTTTTCACGAGCAGAGACAACGGAGACAGAACTAATCCTCTATCAGTGCATGGCTGATCTTCACACCGGGTTATATCGCTGTCTATTGTTGCTGCCGCGCTCATCCAGACTTTCATTTTCGTGGCTATACTTGCGGACGTGTTAAACCTCTAAATACGGGTGATTATATATAAAAACACAATGTAGTTTCTTGTCTCGTAGTATGTGATATATTCTTTACCACTTTCGACTTGTATGATATTTTTTAACTTTTAGAAAGTTCCTTTTATATTATATATGTTTCCTCTGCAGATGACTTTCACTGCTAAATAATACATACTCACTTACATTCATTCATACCTAATACTTACATATATGTATAAATAAATACATACAGACCCAATACTTGCAAGCATACATACATAATATAAACATATATACATACATACAGACCCAATACTTGCAAGCATACATACATAGTATAAACATATATACATACATACTCACCTACCTACCTACCTACCTACCTACCTACCTACCAACCAACCAACCTACCAACCAACCAACCAACTAACTAACCAACCAACCAACCTACACTACGCTTCGAAAAGCCAAAACATAATAGAGTCATTACGTAACAGATTCCTTCATAAAGACATTATCCGGGTCGGAGCAGCAAACCCAACGAAGATTCCGGAAACGTGTCTGCCAAGAAGTCACATGATGTCTATTAGGTTCGACGTCATGACAGAGGTCGTCTGGAAGGTTCCCGAAGTCGCCTCGAATCTCGAGATGCGACTGCGATTAGACGGAAGCGAAGGGTGGCGGTGCCTTTAGATTAAGAGCCCGGATGAGGGGAGCATGAGCGTTCTGGCAGATCAGGAATTTCTCCCTCGGGTAAATCTGTTTGTGGCGTGTGTGTGTGTGTGTGTGTGTGTGTGTGTGTGTGTGTGTGTGTGTGTGTGTGTGTGCTTGTGTGTGTGAACGTATGTATGTATGTACATGCCCACGTGTATATACACGTGGCGCATCTGCATTAAAAAAATACACCTACCATAACTATCTTACTTCAGAACTGGAAAACCGCCAAAAGAAATACGCAGGAAAGCTGAAAAAATCCTTATCAGATCTCATTTCTCCTCCTTCCCAGTGCCGCGGCCTGTTGGAGATCCCTATCACGCAAAGCAGATCAGGACGGATCGCCGGTACTGGGAAGTTATAACAGACCGTAAAATTGCCATGCTAAGAGTGGACGCAGAAGGGACGAACGCGAGATGTGCGGGTCATTCACACGTTGCTCTTCATCTTTATTACTATTATGCAGTCGAACGAGGCCTGCATCATGACAGGTCGTCTCTCTTATTAGAAATCCCTGTGGCAAAGACAGTTCAAGTGGATAGTTCTCCCTAAACTGGCGAATCTAAACGATCCTTTCTACCTGAAAGATAACACGAAATCAGTCGATCTTCTTACATGAATGTTACAGTAATGGCTCATACAGTTACTTCTTTGGCGAACCTGTCCGAGTCATAGGAGATTGCAGACGATAAGCCTCCCAAACTGCCTCTGACGTTTTCTCATATTGTGAGTTTTATGTCTCACTTATTCACTTACTCAAACTTCACCTACGTTTACTCCTACAATGGCAACGTTCTAAGAAATACATAACCAAAGAATCAGTTACTCAGTTTAGAGGAGTTTCAAAAATAGCATATGAAAAAGCTAAAACAAAAGTTTTAATGTGAACATTACTGACATGATGACAGGGATGCAACAACTTTTGGAAAAAAAGAATATCAATGGAAATACAATGATATAATATATTATGCCCTCTTATTGTTTCGTCATTACTGACCAAGTCTTTATTTATAAAATATAACTTTCTGGTAACTGATATATTCATGTCATTGACTGTCTACGTGTTAAATAATACGAAGCTATTAAATACACGTTGAACATTCCAGCAATCAACCAATGTTATACCATCACTTCTATAATGAAATTCTTTCGGAACTTCACGACAGAAAAACACAGTTTATATAAAAGAAAAGCCAAGAAATCGCTCTGTTGACACCACCTAAAAAAAAAAAAAAAAAAAAAAAAAAAAAAAAAAAAATAGTATGAGGAAAAATCTCACAAATCAATTTTTCCCTTTCACGAAAGAGCGATCTAACAGAACGTGTGCCCTTAAGTGTTGAGGGACGCAGGTGGGAGTGAGAGGACGACATGCGGTTGAGGAGAAGGTGGTTGAAGTGAGAGTTGGGGAACTTGTGGAAGGAAGCGAGAGTGGTCTTAAGGCGGAAGGGGTTGGGGATCTCTGAAGTTTGTTCTGTTTCTTGGATAGACTGATAATTTAATTAGAAGAGGCAGATGGAGAGAGCGAAGAGACAAAACAGTTAGAGATTAGAGCTTAGAAGGCCGAAGTTACGTCTCGACTTTCACCCAATTTTTGACGATCTGTCATGAGTCGTCACACTTTAAAAAAAACATAACGTAATAATAGAACATTGTCTCATGGGGTGACAAATGCATTTCTAAAATTGGACACCCTCTAAAAAATAAAGCTTACACGCCGAATCAGCTTTAGTGAAGGGGAAATGTTTTGAGAATTCAATAAGTAGTGGCAAATGTTCGTAGTACATTCTCCCGCTGATGAAAAACAACTGAAAATATGAAGCTGAGAATATCATTGTCAAAAACTAATCATCAGTAACTTTCCATAAGACATTTTGCACCAAATTTGACATCATAAGATTTCTTCTTTTATTCTATTTTTTTTTTTTTTTTTTCATTCATCACTTTTTCAGGTTACGGAAAAATAAAACTGCAGTCATTTTGCTATCAAACGTAAAATGAAAAGATAATCCAAAACACTAACCTTAAGCCTGTGAGAACATAATCGTCCTGCTAATCACCACTGAGGTTAAAATAAACTCAAAATCAATCTCAGTGAGTCACTTAATACCAAGACACTACTACCGTTCTTAAGAAGAAGAAGCAGAAGAAGAAGAAGAAGAAGAAGAAAAAAGAAGCATTTTCAATCTCGCGCGTACTGTATATAAGAAAGTCCACCCAAGGAAAAGACGAGAGCTACGTCACGCGAGAGGAGAACCCTTTTATCAGCGGAGAAATTCAAGAACACTTTCCGTTTTCTACGAGTGCGACCATAATGCGCGGAGACAACTGGGGCAACCATACTTTCCCTTGGATTTCGGGACTCTTACACCTCCCGGAAGATCTGGCGTTGAAGAATTTTCCTCGAAAGACTTTGACATTGAGTTTTTATTCTTCGTAATATTCTTCTAGCACATTGTGACTGCAGCGGATAAGAGATACAACGTAAAATAATGTAATTCGTGTATCATAAACATTTTGATTCTCTTTCTGTCCTCTATTTCTAGTTTTTTTTTTATTTGCTTTTGTGCTTTTCTGTTTTTGTTTTTTTCTATTTTTCTGTCTGGACGTTTTTTATGTTTTTCTGTCTGGACGTTTTTTCTGTCTGTCTATCTCTCTCTTTCAATCATATAATCAATCAAAAAATCTCTCTTTCTCTCTCTCTCTCTCTCTCTCACATACTCTCTCTCTCTCTCTCTCCCTCTCTTACCTTTACGATCACAAACTCAGGAAAAACTGCACTGCTACCAACCTGTAAGTACAAAAATACACGACTATAAGCAACATCATGATTTTTAAACCTTTCATACATATTCACATGACATGAACAATGCACATGCCAAAAATAGAAAGCCTCGTAGCGTGCTATACTTGAAGCTGCACTCAAGAAACTGCAATATCATAATCTTTTCGAGTTACACATAGTATCTCGGAATGACTGGTGGGTCGCCTGTACGTGAGCAAGCGAGCGACTGTTAAAAGCGAGCATGGAGAGATAGTAAAAGTTTGAATAAGAGGAAAGAAAAGACAGAGAGATAGAAGGCCAGAGAGAGAGAGAGAGAGAGAGAGAGAGAGAGAGAGAGAGAGAGAGAGAGAGAGAGAGAGAGAGAGAGAGAGAGAGAGAGAGAGAGAGAGAGAGAGAGAGAGAGAGAGAGAGAGAGAGAGAGAGAGAGAGAGAGAGAGAGAGAGAGAGAGAGAGAGAGAGAGAGAGAGAGAGAGAGAGAGAGAGAGAGAGCGTGAGAGAGAATCGAAGGGGAAAGAGAAGAGAGGGAGAGAGAAAAGAGAATCGTAGGAGGAGAAGAGAATCGAAAGAGGAAGAGAAGAGAGGGAGGAAGAAAAAAGAAGGTGGAAGAGAAGAGAGGGAGAAAGAAAAGAGGAAGCGAAGAGACGAGAGAGAGAATGATAGAACATAAAAACATGAGAGAAAGACAGAAAACAAATCTTTCGCTCTTTCCCGCTGCCTTCGAATCGAGCACGCCCGCAGCCACGCCCGCCGGCCTGAGCCAAGGCACCCAGGGTTGAGGTTCCTGAAGAGACTTCCGCATGACTCCGGCAAGAGGCGCGGTTGCAGGGAAAGGCGGATGTGTACTTCATTAACCTTCGTGGCATTATCCGAAATCACTGCATGGATTGCAATGCGAGGTTCTGCTTCTTGCATAACGACATAAGGGGCAATTTAGCAATCACGAAGGCACATCAACATTCAATTGGGCACCTGATATCGCGCACAGCA